>JAHIAM010005331.1:0-37385 GCA_021605205.1 Aegilops longissima
TTGATGTCGATCTATGGTATGTAGTCAAGAATGGTGTTCCCAAAACTGGTGAAGGTGTCACCCCTGTTGATGTTAAGTTCGCTTCAACTGGATTCTACATGCCAGAACATCATATATGGTCATCGACCAAGGGCGATCTTGTTGGAAATATGCCCTAGAGGCAATAATAAATTAGTTATTATTATATTTCCTTGTTCATGATAATCGTTTATTATCCATGCTATAATTGTATTGATAGGAAACTCAGATACATGTGTGGGTATATAGACAACACCATGTCCCTAGTAAGCCTCTAGTTGACTAGCTCGTTAATCAATAGATGGTTACGGTTTCCGACCATGGACATTGGATGTCATTGATAACGGATCACATCATTAGGAGAATGATGTGATGGACAAGAACCAATCCTAAGCCTAGCACAGATCGTGTAGTTATTATGCTAAAGCTTTTCTAAAATGTCAAGTATCATTTCCTTAGACCATGAGATTGTGCAACTCCGGATACCGGTAGGAATGCTTTGGGTGTACCAAGCGTCTACGTGGCTGGGTGGCTATAAAGGTGCATTACAGGTATCTCCGAAATTATACATTGGGTTGGCGACGAATCGAGAATGGGATTTGTCACTCCGTGTGACGGAGAGGTATCTCTGGGCCCCTCGGTGGACATCATCATAATGTGCACAATGTGATCAAGAGTTGATCACGGGGATGATGTGTTCTGAGCGAGTAAAGAGACTTGCAGTAGCGAGATTGAACAAGGTATCGGTACCTACGATGAATCTCGGGCAAGTACAATACCGCTAGACAAAGGGAATTGTATACGGGATTGATTGAGTCCTTGACATCGTGGTTCATCCGATGAGATCATCGTGGAACATGTAGGAGCCAACATGGGTATCCAGATCCGCTGTTGGTTATTGACGGGAAGCGTCTCAGTCATATGCATGGTTCCCGAACCCGTAGGGTCTACACATAAGGTTCGATGATGCTAGGGTTATAAAGGAAGTTTGTATGTGGTTACGCGAATGTTGTTGAGTCCGGATGAGATCCCGGACGTCAGGAGGAGTTCGGAATGGTCGGAGGTAAGATTTATATATGGAAGTCCTGTTTTGGTCATAGGAAAAGTTTGGGTTTTATCGATAACGATACAGGGACCACCAGGGAGGTCGGGGTCCACCAAGTGAGAACCACAAGTCCCGGAGGCTGCATGGGCCAAGTGTGGAAGGACCAGCCCGGTGGGCTGGTCGCCCCCACAGGGCCCAAGGCGCCTCCAAGAGGAAGGGGGCAAACCCTAGGGCGAGATGGGCCTAAGGCCCACCCTAGTCGCCTCCCCTCCCCTTGTGACCGCCACCCAGATGGGATCAGGGGGCTGCCGCCACCACAGGGAGGAACCCTAGGTGGGGCGCAGCCGTCCCACTTCCATATATATACTTGAGGTTTGGGCTGCCCAACACGGATGAGTTTTCACCTCTCCAGCGTAGCCCTACCTCTCTCCTTCTCCTCTCCATTGGCGCTTGGCGAAGCCCTGCTGGGATGCCACGCTCCTCCACCACCACCACACCGTTGTGCTGCTTTGCTGGATGGAGTCTTCCTCAACCTCTCCCTCTCTCTTGCTGGATCAAGGCGTGGGAGGCGTCACTTGGCTGTCACGTGTGTTGAGCAGCAGGTGCGTCCGTTCGGCACTAGGATCTCCGTGATTTGGATCACGCACAGTATGACTCCTTCAACCCGTTCTCTTGAGCAGCTTCAGCTTAGCGATCTACAAGGTATGTAGATGCACTCTTCTTCCCCTCGTTGCTGGTTTCTCCATAGATAGATCTTGGTGACACGTAGGAAAATTTTGAATTTCTGCTCGTTCCCCAACAGATGGCATCATGAGCTAGGTCTATTAATTAGATTCTTTGCACGAGTAGAACACAAAGTAGTTGTGGGCGTTGATGTTGTTCAATATGCTTACCGTTACTAGTCCAATCTTGTTTGACGGTATTGTGGGATGAAGCGACCGGACCGACCTTACACCTACTCTTCGTGAGGCGGGTTCCACCGTACTGACATGCACTTGGTGCATAAGGTGGCTAGCGGTGCAGTCTCTCCCACTTTAGTGGACGGATTCGATGAAAAGGGTCCTTATGAAGGGTAAATTGCAATTGGCATATCACGTTGTGGTTTTGCGTAGGTAAGAAAGCGTTCTTGCTAGAAACCCATAGCAGCCACGTAAAACATGCAAACAACAATTAGAGGGGCGTCTAACTTGTTTTTGCGAGGTATGCTATGTGATGTGATATGGCCAGAAGAATGTGATGAATGATATGTGATGTATGAGATTGATCATGTTCTTGTAATAGGAATCACGACTTGCATGTCGATGAGTATGACAACCGCAGAACCATAGGAGTTGTCTTTATTTATTGTATGACCTGCGTGTCATTAAACAACGCCATGTAATTACTTTACTTTATTGCTAACCGTAGCCATAGTAGTAGAAGTAATGAGTTGGCGAGACAACTACATGGAGACACGATGATGGAGATCATGATGATGGGGATCATGGTGTCATGCGGTGGTGTGATGATGATCATGGAGCCCCGAAGATGGAGATCAAAAGGAGCAAAATGATATTGGCCATATCATGTCACTATTTGATTGCATGTGATGTTTATCATGTTTATGCATCTTATTTGCTTAGAACAACGGTAGTAAATAAGATGATCCCTCATTAAAATTTCAAGAAAGTGTTCCCCCTAGCGTGCACCGTTCGCGAAAGTTAAATGCGTTTTGAAGCACCACGTGATGATCGGGTGTGATAGATTCTTACGTTCACATACTGGCGGTGTAAGCCAGATTTACACCATAATACACTTAGGTTGACTTGGCGAGCCTAGCATATACAGACATGGCCTCGGAACACAAGAGACCGAAAGGTCGAGCATGAGTAATATGGTGAATACGGTCAACATGAAGATGTTCACCGGCGATGACTGAGTCAGTCTCACGTGATGATCGGACACGGCCTGAGTTGACTTCGGATCATGTAATCACTTAGATGACTAGAGGGATGTCTATCGAGTGGGAGTTCATGGGATGAACTTAATTATCTGAACATAGTCAAAAGATCTTTGCAAATTATGTCGATAGCTCGGCGCTTTAGTTCCACTTGTTTAGATATGTTCCTAGAAAATATAGTTGAAAGTTGATAGTAGCGATTATGCGGACGGTAGAAAGCTTATGTCCTAAATGCACGCTCGGTGTCTGAACCCCAACGTCATTTGTGGATGTTCGAACATCGGACATACGTTTGATAACTACATGATAGTTGGTTAAGCGGTTTAGAGTTTAGGCACCAAGGCGTTTTGAAGCGTCGCGGAACATATGAGATGTTTGAGGGCTGAAATTGGGATTTCAGGCTGCGTGCCCACGTCAAGAGGTATAAGACCTCCGGCGATTTTCTTAGCACTGCAAACTAAGGGAGAAAAGCTCAATCGTTGAGCTTGTGCTCAGATTGTCTGAGTGCAACAATCACTTGAATCAGTGGGAGTTGATCTTCCGGATGAGATAGTGATGTTTCTCCAAAGTCATTGCCACCAAGCTGCTAGAGCTTCGTGATGAACTATAACATGTCGGGGATAGATATGATGATCCTTGAGGTATTCACAATGTTTGACATCGAAGTAGAAATCAAGAAGGAGCATCAATTGTTGATGGTTGGTGAAACCACTAGTTTCAAGAAGGGCAAGGGCAAGAAGGGACACTTCATGAAATGGCAAATCAGTTGCTGCTCCGTGAAAAAGCCAAGGTTGAACCCAAACCGAGACTAAGTGTACGTAATAAGGAACAACCCTTTGAGGCAGAATTACCCTAGATACTTGGTAGATAAAAAGGCTGGCAAGGTCGATAGAAGTATATTGGATATACATTATGTTAATGTGTACTTTACTAGTACTCCTAGTAGCACCAGGGTATTAGATACGGTTCGGTTGCTAAGTGTTAGTAACTTCGAAACAAAAGCTACGGAATAAGCGGAGACTAGCTAAAGGTGAGTGACGATACGTGTTGGAAGTGTTTCCAAGGTTGATGTGATCAAGCATCCTACGCTCCCTCTACCATCGAGATTGGAGTTAAACCTAAAATTATTATTTGGTGTTTGCGTTGAGAATAGACATGATTGGATTCGTCTAACAATCTGATTTATTCATTTAAGGAGAATAATGGTTACTCTATTTATTTGAATAAATACCTTCAATGGTCTTGCACCTAAAGAATGGTTTATTGAATCTCGATCGTAGTGATACATTTCCATGCCAAAGATATAAGATAGTAATGATAGTACCACTTACTTGTGGCACTTCCATGTAAGTCATATTGGTGTAAAAGCATGAAGAAGCTCCATGTTGATGGATCTTTGGACTCACTCGTTTTGAAAAGTTTGAGACATGCGAACCATGTCTATTGGTGTATCTGCATGAAGAAACTCCATGCAGATGGATCGTTTGGACTCACTTGATTTTGAATCACTTGAGATATGCAAATCATACCACATGGGCAAGATGGTGAAAAGCCTCGGTTTGGTAAGATGGAACAAGATAGCAACTTGTTGGAAGTAACACATTTTGATGTGTGCAGTCTAATGAGTCTTGAGGCATGCGTGATGAATATCGTTATGTTCTTACTTCACGGATGATTTAAGTAGAATCTTGAGTGTATTTACTTGATGAAACACAAGTCTGAATTATTGAATGGTTCAAGTAATTTCAGAGTGAAGTTAAAGATCATCGTGACAAGAGGATAAAATGTCTATGATATGATCATAGAGATGAGTATCTGAGTTACAAGCTTTGTACGCTATTAAGACATTGTGGAAATTGTTTCACAATTAATACCGCTGGAACACCATAGTGTGATGGTGTGTCCGAACATCATAGTTGCACCTATTAGATATGGTGCGTACCATGATGTCTCTTATCGAATTACCACTATCGTTCATGGGTTAGGCATTAGAGACAACCGCACTCACTTTAATAGGGCACCACATAATTCCATTGAGGCGGCCTTTGTTTGAACTATGGTTTGGAGAAACCTAAGTTGTCGTTTCTTAAAAGTTTGGGGCTACGGCGCTTATGTGAAAAAGTTTCATCGTGACAAGCTCGAACCCAAAGCGGATAAATGCATCTTCATAGGACACCCAAAACAGTTGGGTATACCTCCTATCTCAAGATCCGGAAGCAAAAGTAATTGTTTCTAGAAGCGGGTCCTTTCTAGGAAAAGTTTCTCTCGAAAGAATTGAGTGGGAGGATGGTGGAGACTTGATGAGGTTATTGAACCATCACTTCAACTAGTGTGCAGGGGGCACGAGGAAGTTGTTCGATGGCGCCTACACCAATTGAAGAAGAAGCTTATGATAGTGATCATGAAGCTTGAGATCAAGTCACTACCGAACCTCGTGGGGCGACAAGGGCGTCTTGCTTGGAGTGATGCGGTGATCTGTCTTGAATGTCATGTTGCTAGACAACAATGAACCTCTGAGCTATGGAGAAGCAATGGTGGGCCCATATTCCAAAAAATGGTTAGAAGCCATGAAATCCGAGATAGGATCCATGTATCGAGAACAAAGCATGGACTTTGGTGGACTTGCCGATAGGCAAGCCATTGAGATAAATGGATCTTTAAGAAGAAGGCAGGGCGTGGACGGTAATGTCACCGTCTATGAAGCTCGACTTGTGGCGAAGAGTTTTCACAAGTTCAAGGAGTTGACTACGATGAGATTTTCTCATCCGTGGCGATGCTAAAATCCGTCGGAATCATGTTAGCATTAGCTGCATTTATGAAATTTGGCAGATGGATGTCAAACGCGAGTTTCCTTACCGGTCTTCATAAGGAAAGGTTGTATGTGATACAATGAGAAAGTTTTTGTCGATCCTAAGGATGCTAAAAGGTATCTTGGCTCAGTGATCCTTCTAAGAATGGAGTAAGCATCTCGGAGTTGGAATGTGCGCTTTGATGAGATGATCAAAGATTTTGGGTTTATACAAAGTTTATGAAAACTTGTATTTCCAAAGAAGTGAGTGGGAGCACTATAAATTTCGATGAGTATATGTTGTTGACATATTGTTGATCGAAATGATGTAGAAATTCGGAAAGCATACATGGTTATTTGAAAGGTGTTTTCAAGTGAAAACCTGGATTAAGCTGCTTAAACATTGAGCATCAAGATCTATGAGAATAGATCAAAAGCTAAATGATACTTTCAAATGAGCACATACCTTGACATGATCTTGAAGGTGTTCAAGATGGATCGATCAAAGAAGGAGTTCTTGCACTGAGATGTAGGTATGAAGTTAAGACTTAAAAGCTCGACCACGGCGGAGAAAGAGAAAAGAAGGTGCGTCCCTATGCTTTAGGCGTAGGCTCTATAGTATGCTATCTTTGTGTACGCACTGGAAGTGTGCCTTGCCATGAGTCGATCAAGGGTACAAGAATGATCCAGGAATGGGGATCATTGGACAGCGGTCAAAATTGTCCTTGGAGTAAATAAGGACATGTTTCTCGATTATGGAGGTGATAAAGAGTTGGGCGTAAAGGGTTACGTCGATGCAAGCTGACACCTATCCGAATGACTCTGAATAGCAAACCGGATACGTATAGTGGAGCAACCATTTGGAATAGTTTCAAATGGGCGTGGAAGCAACATTTATAATATGACCTAGAAATTTGCAAACCACACGGATCTGAAGGTTCGAGATCCATTGACTAAAACCTCTCTCACAAGCAAAACATGATCAAACCCCAGAACTCATTGAGTCTTAATCACATGATGATGTGAACTAGTTTAATGACACTAGTAAACTCTTTGGATGTTGGTCACATGGCGATGTGACTGTGAGTGTTAATCACATGGCGATGTGAACTAGATTATTGACTCTAGTGCAAGTGGGAGCCTGTTGGAAATATGCCCTAGAGGCAATAATAAATTAGTTATTATTATATTTCCTTGTTCATGATAATCGTTTATTATCCATGCTATAATTGTATTGATAGGAAACTTCAGATACATGTGTGGGTATATAGACAACACCATGTCCCTAGTAAGCCTCTAGTTGACTAGCTCGTTAATCAATAGATGGTTACGGTTTCCGACCATGGACATTGGATGTCATTGATAATGGGATCACATCATTAAGAGAATGATGTGATGGACAGAACAATCCTAAGCCTAGCACAGATCGTGTAGTTCGTATGCTAAAGCTTTTCTAAAATGTCAAGTATCATTTCCTTAGACCATGAGTTGTGCAACTCCGGATACCGTAGGAATGCTTTGGGTGTACCAAGCGTCTGGCAATGCGGGTGGCTATAAAGGTGCATTACGGTATCTCCAAAGTGTGCATTGGGTTGCACGAATCGGGGCGGGATTTGTCACTCCGTGTGGCGGAGGTATCTCTGGGCCCACGGTAGGACATCATCATAATGTGCACAATGTGATCAAGGAGTTGATCACGGGATGATGTGTTACGGAGCAGTAAAGAGACTTCTTTGTAGCGAGATTGAACAAGGTATCGGATACGGCGATCGAATCTCGGGCAAGTACAATACCGCTAGACAAAGGGAATTGTATCACGGGATTGATTGAGTCCTTGACATCGTGGTTCATCCGATGAGATCATCGTGGAACATGTAGGAGCCAACATGGGTATCCAGATCCGCTGTTGGTTATTGACGGGAAACGTCTCGGTCGTATGCATGGTTCCCGAACCCGTGGGGTCTACACATAAGGTTCGATGGCGCTAGGGTTATAAAGGAAGTTTGTATGTGGTTACGAATGTTGTTTGGAGTCCGGATGAGATCCCGGACGTCACGAGGAGTTCCGGAATGGTCGGAGGTAAAGATTTATATGGGAAGTCCTGTTTTGGTCACAGGAAAAGTTTGGGTTTTATCGGTAGCGTCTGGGACCACGGGAGGGTCCCGGGGTCCACCAAGTGGGGCCACAAGCCCGGAGGGCTGCATGGGCCAAGTGTGGAAGGGACCAGCCCGGTGGGCTGGTGCTTCACAAGGGCCAAAGGCGCCTCCAAGAGGAAGGGGGCAAACCCTAGGGCAGATGGGCCTAAGGCCCACCCTAGGTGCGCCTCCCTCTCCCCTGTGACCGCCACCCATATGGGATGCAGGGGCTGCCGCCACCCTGTGGAGGGAACCCTAGGTGGGGCGCAGCCCCTCCCTTCCTATATATATACTTGAGGTTTGGGCTGCCCAACACGGATGAGTTTTCACCTCTCCGGCGTAGCCCTACCTCTCTCCTTCTCCTCTCCTTGGGCTTGGCGAAGCCTGCAGGATGCCACGCTCCTCCACCACCACCACACCGTTATCTGCTGCTTTGGGCCAATTCTTCCTCAACCTCTCCCTCTCTCCTTGCTTTGGATCAAGGCGTGGGAGGCGTCACGGAGCTGTCGTGTGTTGAGCAGCGAGGTGCCATCCGTTCGGCACTAGGATCTCCGGTGATTTGGATCACGACAGTCGACTCCTTCAACCCGTTCTCTTGAGCGCTTCAACTAGCGATCTACAAGGGTATTTAGATGTACTCTTCTTCCCTGCGTTGCTGGTTTCTCCATAGATAGATCTTGGTGACACGTAGGAAAATTTTGAATTTACTGCTCGTTCCCCAACAAGTATGGCGTGTGAGTGCTCTGGAAGCGTCGAAGCTAGTGCAGGCTGGCTCTGCAAGGTCAACAAAGGTGTCTCAACCAAGAGAGACTCAAGGATCCGTGTTCTTTGCAACCTCTTCAACCGCTTCAAGAGACACGACAATGAGAATGTCCATCTCACATTTGATCACCTCATGATATCACAAATGAGCTTCATGCACTTGGCATCACTTGAGATCACCAAGCATGAGATCGTCAAGACACTCTTAAGATCACTTGACAGCTCCTTTGACACCCTAGCCTTGATGATTCAAGAGCATACGACTTCAAGACACTCGATCCGTCGACATACTTGAGAGGCTCAACACACATGAGTTTCAGACTATCGAGAAAAGAGATATCTATGGTCCTAGATATGGGCGTTACTCGCTTTGAAGGCAAAGGTTGTTTCCTCATCGAAGAAGAATCTGACTGCAGTTCTAGGGATCCTGAAGACATTGGAAAAGAGCTTGTTATGCTTGTGAAGAAGTTCCAGAAATTCACCAAGAAGAAAGATTTCAGAAAGTCTTCAAGATCCAGCTCGAGAAATGATGAAGCTTCTACTCATGACCACAAGAAGAACATGCCACAAGTGCAAGAAACCTGGCCACTACATCTCTGAGTGTCCTCGGTGGGACAATGAGAACAACAACAAGAAGAAGAGCAAGAAATATGATTTTGATGACAAGAAGAAGAAGAAATCCTCAAAGTCTTCTTCCAAGTCTTCATCGCATAAGAAGAGCTCATCTGCAGAGGCTCGTGCTTTTGTTTGCAAGGAGATGGATTAGGAGGAGATGCCTTACGAGGAGGCGGAGGTGGAGTCGAGGAGGGAGTCGACTCTGGCGTTGCAAGTCGGCTCTAGCTACTGACCTCGTTGCCAAGTCCATCTTCAACACTAAAGACAACGGCTCCATCACCAGCTTGATGCTAATGACAAGGCGACTTTGCTCCCACCTGCTTCATGGCACATGGTGCCAAGGTAAACTCACGCGATGCTTACTTTCAAACATCAAGTGAAGATGACTCTGATTGTGAATCCAAACCTAGCTACAAAACACTTGCTAAAATTGCAACTGAACAACAGAAAGCTATGGAACATATTCAAAAATTGCTAGACAAAAGTGATGACTTGTTGGACGCGGAAATGACCCGATCTCAGTCCTTAATTGAAGACATAAAAAATCTGTAAGTGCATCTAGTGCCCCTTAGTGATTTTGGTGTATTGAAGACTTATAGGTTAAGGGACTAATGTGTTTTTGAGTGTATCAGGTCTATAAGACTATGAGGAGTTTGATATTCTGAGAGAAAGTCGACCCTAAAAATGAAGTTCTTATTGTAGACTTTGATATTCGAAGACTTTGAAAGTGAAGAAATTGGTGTGACCTTGAAGACTTGGTATTCATTTGAGGAACATGAAGCGTGAAGACTTTTGTTTTCATAGTTTCGTTTTCTCTTTCTTGAGTCATAGGAAACACCGTCTTGTTAAAGAAATCGAGAAATACTAAGGAAAAATTTCCATGTGATGCTCAACTCAAAATCCTACACCTACCAATCCTTTCGAGTGAAGCCTTTGGAAATGTCATACTGATTCGATCAATTTCTTGATGTGAGAGCGAAGTTCTTACGGTCGTGAGAATTTATTACGGCGAGGAGTTAGGAATCGCCGGTCACGGATTGCCTACGATGAGAACATGATAATACGAGAATTTGAACCTCAAATTTCCGGAATTCTTGTCTTCTGGCTTGACTGTCCCAAAATATCTTATCCACCTAACGGTCATATCATTGAAGGGCATTTATGTCTTATCATGTTGGGCTTCTCCCTAGGCTATAAATAGCGCCCCTACAACCACTAGTTGGTTGGCTGCTCGAAGAACTTGACACTTGTCATTTGAGAGCAACCCATCTTAGGGACTTTGGCGAAAATCATCAGTGAGGAAAAACCAAAACCCAAACACCTACAAACCCAAAGTGATTGAGCATCCTCGAAGAGATTGATCTGCGTGGATCCGATGCTTATTACCTTTGAAGACTGTGCTTCTTCCACACGGTTAGGCGTCATGGTCTAGAGCATCCAAGAGGAATTGTGGATCGCCGAGTGACCGAGAGTGTGAAGGTTTGGAAGTCGCTGAAGACTTACCACAAGTGATTGAACGAGTGCATGTGACTCTAGTTCAAGGAGAATATGGTGAGGACTGGGTGTCTGAGCTGCATGCTCAGCGATTGGGTGTCCGGGACTGTGTAATCCTCGAGTTTAAATACTCGGCCGCTCCAACAGGACGTTACAAGCGGAGCAGCAGTTGGAACTGGTCTACCAAATCATTGTCTTCACCAACCTTACTGGTTCTATTTCCTCAACTCTTTCATTTCCTCATTACTGTGTTGAGTGCTTGTTCATATCTGTGTTTGTAGACTTTGACTGAAGACTTTCTCAATTTCCTCAGGTCAATTTCTTCAGATGTTTGTTTTCATCTTCTGTTATCCTGTGATTACGCTTTCTGTACTCTGTGATTGTCTTCATTTCATCATGATGACCATGCCTGTATTCTGTTATGCTTACTTCTGAGTACTTATTCCGCTGTAAGTAGTTCTTTTCTTAGGAATTTCCTCACCGGCAAATTCCTAAGTGAAGAATTCATAAAAATCGCCTATTCACCCCCCTCTAGTCGATATAACGCACTTTCAAAATCTTCATGTCAAGTACTAGGAACTTGAAAGTCGTCATGAAACGCTCTCAACAACTCATGAAAAGCTTTCCTACGATTATCTTCAAAGGAAGCAAGAAATTGAGAAATTGAGAGCGGCTCATGAAGATCTTCAAAAAAGAGAACGAGTCACTTCGCGCTCAACAGATCAGTCCCACTCAGGAAGGATTTGAACCACCATGTCTAAAATGCCTTGAGCGTGTAACGCTACCTCTGTTGCTGAATGTTCTACTGCTGCTACTATTGCAATATCTTCAACTGCCGATGTGGTAACTAACCCCTCTGCTGAGGATACCACTACTATTGCTGATGAAAATGCGAGGTTGAAGACATTGCTTGAGACAGGGATGTACAAAAGTCTCAAGGGGCATCAGACACTATGTGATGTCCTCAAAAAGCAGATTCTGAATCGAAACCCTAGAAAATAGGGTGTTGGGTTCGAGAGGAAAATGAATGTTGATGGTTCTTACTGTAAGCCTGAGCAGTACCCCAAAACTACATGGGTTTCTGCAAAGGGACCTTCAGTGGATCCATCCACCTTATCTGGCTTCACTTGTGCTAACCCTATTCTCATTGATGAATCCTTTGATGCAAACTATAAACTGTTTAAGAATCGAGCGGTGAAGTGTTTGCGGTATATTGGTACTAAGCTGCAGGAATGGGCCACCTATGAAGAAGATCTAGGTACCCAAAAGTTGTCTTGAGAATCTTCTGTGAATGTCATCATGACACCACAAGGGGAAAGCAAACCCAGGACCAAAGGCTTCATCTGGTCCAAAGGCTTCATCTGAGACAAAGGACTCACAGAGCCACCCTAACGTCAATGTTTTGCGGGAAATCATACTCGGGCATATGAATATGAGTGTGTTTCTTCAAACCGCTATGTTCATAAAACTAAGAAGTTTTCTGCTTATTCATATGAGTATTATTCACCTCCTGCAAGGCTATTTGCTAGGGCTCCAAAGCCGAAGTTCTCAGATGCTACACTTAGACTCATTGCTTTGAAGCCACCCCTGAAAATGTGGGTGGTTAAGAAAACTTAACTCTCTTTTGTAGGGCAAGGTCTCCAGCCGAAAATCAAAGGCGTCCGATGCTATTGCTGGGGACCTAAAACATCTTGTGGGGTGCAAAATAAAATGCCCAAATGGTCTTACTATGTATTTTGTTCCTGAATCTCTTGCCAGTCATCATATCAGTCATAACCTGGATCTAAGCTTTGATAATCCGCTTGTTCGTCAAATGTTTATGCTTCACAATACCCTTGGTGAAGCCTATCCCCTAAGCTTGCACCTTTGTAGGGTATGACACCAAAGTCTTCAGAATGGATTATGGACAGTGGATGCACTAACCACATGACTGGTGATTGAAGTCTTCTGATGGATTCAACACTACGTCCATCTGACAAGAGTCACATCACATTTGATAATCTTGGTAAAAGCAAGGTATTGGGTCTAGGTAGAGTTGCAATCTCAAAGGATCGACACATGGATAAAGTGATGCTTGTTGAATCCTTGGTTTCAACAATGTCTATCTCAATGCTTTGTGACTTAAACATGATTGTGATATTTGGAAAATATCGTTGCCTTGTTCTAATGGAATCTGACAAGTCTCTAGTCTTTGAAGGGTATCAGAAAGATGATCTATATATGGTAGATTTCTCAACAGGACCACAGTTGGCCGTATGTCTTCTAGCAAAAGCTTCAGAGTGCTGGCTCTAGCATCGGAGGCTAGGACATGCCGGCATGAGGAACTTGTACACACTCTCGAAGAAGAAACACGTCATTGGCATCGAGGGCGTCAAGTTCAAGAAGGATCATCTGTGTGGTGCCTGTGAAGCTCGAAAGATGACTAGGGCCAAGCATCCCTCGAAGACAATCATGACGACATCTCAACCCTTCGAGCTGCTTCACATGGACTTATTTGGCCCTACTCACTACTCTACTCTTACTACCCATTGCTTGCCTCTATGGCTTCATCATTGTTGATGATTATTCAAGATATACATGGGTGCATATAATCCTCTACAAGAATGAAGTGTAGGATGTCTTGGGCAACCTTATGTCGTGCCATGACAAACTATGGCATCAAGATCAAGCACATCGAAGTGGCAACAACACGAGTTCAAGAACACGGCCTCGACCTTTACACGGATACATTGGGCATCACTCATTAGTTCTGCTCCATACACACCTCGGTGGAGAATGGCATCGTGGGCGCAAGAAGCGAACACTCATTGAGATGGCTCGGATGATGCTTGATGAATACAAGACTCCAAGGAAGTTACGGCCCGAAGCCATTGATCTTGCATGCCATGTCATCAGCCGTGTTTATCTTCACAAGCTTGAGAAGAAGTCCTATGAGCTCCTAAGCGGTAAGAAGCCAAGCGTCGGTTACTTGAGTATTTGGTGCTAGGTGCTGGATCAAGGATCCACATCACACTTCAAAATTTGCACGAAAGCACATGAAGGTTTTATGCTTGGTTATGGAAAGGATTAGCACTCCTAGAGAGTCTTCAACCTCCTTCACTATAAAGTGGTTGAAGCTGTGGATCTTGTGATTCGATGAGACTAATGGCTGCAAAGAGAGCACTGCCAAATGTGCTAGATGAAGTTCCACCTAGTGAATCCATCAAGCTTATGGGAGCTGGAGAAATCAACCGTCAAAACACACGGTGAAGAGGAACTTATTATTTTTGCGCCTAATCAACCTGAAGACAATGCTCAGCCTGAAGCCAATGCTCAAAATGAAGACAATGATCAGCAAGAGCAAAATCTTCGTCTAGTTCATCCTCGTGTTGCAAATGAAGTACAGATTGAGAAGATAATTGATAGCATCAACGCACCAGGACCACTCACTCGTTCAAGAGCAACACAACTAGCAAATTTATGTGGGCACTTTGCATTCATGTCAATATCTGAACCCAAGAAAGTTGCTGAAGCCTTCATGGAACCTGAATGGATTCAAGCTACGCAAGAAGAGCTTCAACAGTTCGAGATGAACAGTGTGTGGGAATTGGTTAAGCGTCCTGATACTCGCAAGCACAACATCATAGGCACCAAATGGATATATCACAACAAGCAAGATGAGCATGGTCAAGTTGTCAGAAACAAGGCTCGTCTCGTGGCTCAAGGATACACTCAAGTTGAAGGAATTGACTTCGGTGAAACGTTTGCTCTCGTGGCTAGGCTTGAAGCCATTCACATCTTGCTAGCCTATGCCAACCATCACAACATCATACATATCAAATGATGTGAAAAGTGTCTTTCTCAGCGGCAATATTGAAGAAGAAGTGTATGTTGCACAACCTCCTGGCTTTGAAGATCCAAAACATCCTGATATGGTATACAAGCTCAACAGGGCACTGTATGGCCTCAAAAAGCCCCTCGGTGCTTGGTATGACACACTCAAAGACTTCAAACCTGGTTCTCTAGATCCTACACTCTTCACGAAGACATATGATGGAGAACTATTTGTGCCAAATCTATGTGGATGACATTATCTTGGCTGCCTTGACAAGAGATACAGTGATGAGTTTGGACACATGATGCAAGAGCAATATCAGATGTCCATGATGGGTGAGCTGAAGTTCTTCCTTTGTCTTCAAATCCGTCAGCTGAGCAAAGACATCTTCATATCTCAAGAGAAATACCTCAAAGACTGCCGAAGTTTGGAATGCAAGACTGCAAAGGTTACACGACATCTTCATATCCGTCGGTGAGCAAAGACATCTTCATATCTCAAGAGAAATACCTCAAAGACTGCGAAGTTTGGAATGCAAGACTGCAAAGGTTACAGCGTAATGCCAACCAAAAGTCATCGAGTCCCGCGCCAATGGTAAAGAGTTCGATCAAAAGGTATACCGCTCCATGATTGGTTCTTTACTTTATTTATGTGCATCTAGGCGGATATAATGCTTAGTGTTTGCATGTGTGCACGATTCAAGCGTCACCAAAGGAATCGCATCACTTAGGCGTGAAGCGAATTCTTGATATTTGGCTTACACCCCAACACTAGGATTATGGTATCCAAAGGGCTCGAGTTTGATCTAGTTGGATTCCTAGATGCTGATTATCTTTGGTGACAAGGTTGATCGCAAGTCCACATCGGGCACATGTCACTTTACGGGGCGATCACTTGTGCTGTTGGTCTTCAAAGAAGCGAGCTGTATCTCTCTCTCTGCTGAATCTGAATACATTGTTGTGCTCGACTTCTACAGATGAAACAAACTCTCAAGGACTATGGTGTCCACCTGAAGCATGTGCCACTCTACTGCGACAATGAAAGCGCCATCAAGATTGCCAACAACCCAGTTCAGCACTCGAAGACAAAGCACATTGGAATTCATCATCACTTTCTCAGATATCATGTCATGAAGGAAGATATTGATATCATTCACGGCAACACTGAAGAGAAATTGGCAGATATATTCACAAAGCCCTTGGATGAGAAAAGATTTTGCAAGTTGCAGTGTGAACTAAATATCTTAGAATCCTCAAATGTCCTATAATTGGACACACATCCTAACACTTATGCATGTTGATGACTTAGATGTGCAACACGAAGCAGCGTATATCTTGATCAATGAAGACATACACTCTAAGTGTGAATACATTAATGCGTAATTTGACTTCAGAGCGCCATGATAATTGTAAGTGCATCTAGTGCCCCTTAATGATTTTGGTGTATTGAAGACTTATAGGTTAAGGGACTAATGTGTTTATGAGTGTACACAGGTCTATAAGTCTATGAGGAGTTTGATATTTATAGTGAAAGTCGGCCCTAAAATGAAGTTCTTGATTGAAGACTTTGATATTCGAAGACTTTCGAAGACTTTGAAAGTGAAGAAATTGGTGTGACCTTGAAGACTTGGTATTCATTTGAGGAACATGAAGCATGAAGACTTTTGTTTTGTAGTTTCGTTTTCTCTTTCTTGAGTCATAGGAAACACCGTCTTTGTTAAAGGGGGCGAGGAAATACTAAGGAAAATTTCCATGTGATGCTCAACTCAAAATCCTACACCTACCAATCCCTTGAGTGAAGCCTTTGGAAATCTCGTGCAGTTCAGTCAATTTCTTGATGAGAGGCGAAGTTCTTACATTATTTGAGAATTTATTCTTGAGGAGTTAGGAATTCGCCAGTCTCGGATTGCCTCTGTGATGAGAACATAATAATACGAGGAATTTGAGAGTCAAATTTCCGACCGTTCTTGTCTTCTTGGCATGACTGTCCCAAAATATCTTATCCACCTAACGGTCATATCATTGAAGGGCATTTATGTCTTATCATGTCGGGCTGCTCCTAGGCTATAAATAGCCGCCCCCTACAACCACTAGCTGGTTGGCTGCTCAAGAAGAAACTTGACACTTGTCATTTGAGAGCAACCCATCCTCACGAGGACTTTGGCGAAAATCATCAGTGAGGAAAACCCAAAACCAAACCCTACAAACCCAAAGTGATTGAGCATCACTGAAGAAATTGATCTGCGTGGATCCGGCGCTTATTACCTTTGAAGGCTGTGCTTCTTCCAGACGGTTAGGCGTCATGGTCTAGAAACATCAAGAGGAATTGTGGATCGCCGGAGTGACCAAATCTGTGAAGGTTTGGAAGTCGCTGAAGACTTACCACAGTGATTGGGCCGAGTGCATGTGACCTTAGTTCAAGGAGAATCTGATGAGGACTTGGTGTCTGAGCTGCTTGCTTTCGGCCGGGTGTCCGGACTGTGTGTCCTCGAGTTTAAATACTCGGCCGCTCCAACGGATGTACAAGCTGAGACAGCAGTTGGAACTGGTCTACCAAATCATTGTCTTCACCAACCTAACTGGTTCTATTTCCTCAACTCTTTCATTTCCTCATTCTTGTGTTGAGTGTTCATTCATATCTGTGTTTGAAGACTTTGGTGAAGACTTTCTCAATTTCCTCAGTTCAATTTCTTGATCTGTTTGTCTTCATCTTGTGCTATCCTGTGTTTACGCTTTACATACTCTTTGTTTGTCTTCATTTCATCATGATGACCATGCCGCATTCTCTTATGCTTACTTGAGTACTTATTCCCTTGCAAGTAGTTCTTAGCCAAGGAATTTCCTCACCGCAAATTCCTCGGTGAAGAATTCATAAAATCGCCTATTCACCCCCCCTCTAGTCGATATAGCACTTTCAATAATTGTGCGCCATATGCAGGTCTAATACTTCCTATCGGTGGGTAACACCACCACCAAACTTTGTTTGAAGTGTTTCATTTAGCGTTACATTTGCAAAGTCTTAGCATTTGGATTGTCTTCAACATTGATTTGTCTTCACAATGATGATTTGGTCTCATTGTGATATATATATATACATATAATTGTGTTACATCCTCTGACATTCACTTATAGCTATGTCATCTTGCTTGAATCTTTTGATCTAAGTGAATGTGATCAGACCCCAACCTCTTATATGCTTCTACCTCAAATTCTATCTATCCAAATCATATGCATTCTATTGAAACTGTCAAATGTCTTCTCTGCATCCTTGTCAGTAGAAGATAAAGAGACAAAAATTGAATCTGTTTTAAATGCTATTCCCTTATTGCCTGAAACCTGGAGAAGCCGGAACGACCACCCGACAGTCCAGGTGTGTGTGAGAACATGGAACAACTTCCAATGTGTTGCATGTTTGCCACGTGTCCTTCAGATGTGAACCGCTAGGGGCACCTGCGTAATTGTGCTGTGTTGTCCCTTTCCTTATAAATACACATCACATCACGGTCAAAATCCTTCTCCCACCTTGCCACCTCGCACAAACCCTAGCGCCACCGCTAGCTCGGCGATCTGTGGGAGGCAGAATCGCTTAGCTGTCGTGACCTCAGCGGCCGCGATCCTCGGGCGACCCGGACCTCGTCTTCTCCGCCGTCGCCGTAGGTGTCTTCTGTCGCCAAGTTAGGGCACGGGAGATTGAACTGCTCGGCCTCCAACTCCGCTCCGTCTAGCAGTTCTTTGTGTGGTAATTAAAACTTACTTTTATTGTCTTTTTGATCCGATAGATCCATCCTTCTCCACCAAAAGTGGTTTCTAAACCTTCAAAATTGGATCTATCCTGTTCTGCATCTCATACCATGCCTAGTATATTCACTTATGCCTCACAACTAGTTAGATTCCTCACTAGTACCTATTCTTGGATTCGTACAAATCTGGAATCAACTCTCAACAAATAAATGAATGTCTTCGCGCTATGAGATCAATGTCTTCAAACTGATTTATCTTCAAAATCTTCTGATAATGCATATGACCTCTTCCCCTTCCCTCGCACCTCTAATGCTGTCACAGGTACATGTCCGTGGGAGAATCCCTTGGTTCTCATAGTCTGCATTCATTTGCAGAGTTCTTATAGTGTCACATCAATTCTCCTAAAGCCATTTCCTGTCTGACCAGCAGACGAAAGCCTTTACAAGATTCGAAGCCATTCAGTTTGAACTTCATGGCCATAGAAAAGTCGACAGAAAGAAGCGGCGGCAGTATACAGGAACACGTCAAAGATTTTCCACCAGATCTCTATGAGTTATACAAGACAGGAATACTGAAGAAACCTATGGCGAGCATAAGACTGAATCAATGGATTCATGAATCTTTAGGCTGAACAATGGTTTATGTACAGATTTGTATTTGCGGAGTATCACGAGAGAAGAATGCCTTCAAGCGACCTTGGGGAGATATCTTATACAAAAAATTTCAACCCAAGTCCAAGTCCGAAGCCATTGCTCAAGGCTTCTATCCTTGCATGGTCCGAGGACCACAGCCTGAAAATGCCGACCCATCCTCTCTGCTATGGTGTCATGAAGACAATCTGTTCAAGCGCAACTATAAGTTTGCCAAGGATTCTGCTGTGAAGAACAAGAAGAATCTTGGATGTAACTTCAACCAGGTCCTTCTGCACCCAGGGCTGATGGCATACGTGATGCCAATCTCAATGTCATCGGCCCTTCGACAACTTTGATGGTTTCTTCTCCTACATTGCTGCTTAGAGGGCTCGGTGGATCAATCTGCGGATGATCTTGTCTGGATGAAGCGCCAGCTCCACAAAAGCCACAGTTGAAGAAAACAAGGCTTCAAAGCCCCTGCTGCACCTAAAGCTTGCATCTGAAGCCATTGTCCCTGCACCTCCTGAAGCAAGTGTGCAATCGAATATCTTTCGTGTCTCGGGAAGGCAGAGAAGTCCAAGAAGAAGATGCCCATCAAGAGTTACGAGGCAAGCCTTGACCCTAGCTGCCATTACGAGGCGAGAATGAAGCTATTGATCATCAAGTAGCGAAGATCTTGGCGATGATGCTCTTGAGCTTGATAAAGAGCAAGCAAGAGGCGGAGATCTTCAATGATCTGCCCCTCTTTGATGTGGATATCATGAATAATTTCATTGATCGTGGTTTGATAACCCAAGCCTCGATGTCGATGATCTCTGACTCCCAATTGGCATTAGTGTCTCTTTCCACGGGCCGTTGCTCATGAGTTGGCTCTAGCTCGGAAGATCGTCGGTGAAGAACAAGATTGACTATGAGAAGGCTCAATTCAAGAAGCACATGGCCAAGCTCAAGCGTGGCTGATGTTCAAAACTTCAAGCGGATGATGCATGACCTCAAGGAGGCGTTTCACAAGAAAGCGTGAAGAAGCAAAAGGTTCAAAGAGCGAATGAAACACCTCGCTGCAAAATGTGTTCAAGATCACAATGAAGCGAGAAAAGCGCAAAGGCTCTTAGGCGTCTGGCATCGACCCCAAGTTGGTGCCAAAGGAAGAAGCTGTTGTGGCCCAAGTGAAGCATGAGGAGGGAAGCACCTCGCATTGTCTTCCCTACCGGCATGACATGCTCGATGCCTAAGGTCCCCCAGCTGCTTGAAGAGAAGAAGACAAGGACAGGTGAGGCGAAGCCCGAGCGCAACAACAAGAATGCCACTGATGATGCACCACAACCCAAGAAGAGAAGACAAAGTCTTGAAGAAAGATCGGGTTGCTCCTCGAGTCCCTTGTTGTCGAGCCCATCTCGGTTTCTCGTCACGCATCCGAACACCAAGGCGTCGGCTAGTAGTTCACGAGCACCTGCTTCCAGAGGCTCACGAAGCTGAAGAAGCTCCAGCTGTTAACCCCATGAGCGATTGAAGACATTGGTCCACAAGACAATGTAGATGATGATGAAGTCCTTCCTCGGATCGAGCACCAAGCGGTATCATCCCTGTTCTCTCGAGCAGCGAACTCATCAGCATTGGTCATCCCCGGCGCCAATTGCTCGGGATGATTCATGGGCTGATTGCCCTCAAGACTCCCGATCAAGGAGAATCACCAAGTACTCCACCACCTCAAGTCACCACTCCGGTGCTTGCGATGGCGACTATGTGGTACAGCCAACTCCCTCTCCAAAAGCGTCGCTTTGCATTCCATGAGCCATGAGACCAAGTGTAGCCCTCGATGCGGCTATATCTCCCACGTGTCGAAGCACGACTTAGAAACATAACGCATTGAAAGCAATGTCATAAGTGAGGTAATCTTCACACAACCCATGTAATACATAAGGGAAAGAGATACATAGTTGGCTTACAATGCCACTTCACACAATACATGAGTAAAACATTACATCATACGAGATACAATCAAGGTCCGACTCTGGAACCAAAATAAAAAGACTACCCCAAATGCTACGGATCCCGATCGTCCCAAGCTGAGCTCCACTCTTGATCAATGAAAGCGAAACAACACAAAACACAAGATCTTCATCGAGCTCCTCCTTGAGCTTGGATCGTCACTGCGATTTCATCGGCACACCAAACTGGTTTTGGAAGTGGCTGTGAGTCACGGGACTCAGCAATCTCACACCCGAGATCAAGACTATTTAAGCTTAAAGGTAGGACAGGGTAGTGAGGTGGAGCTGCGAGCAGCGACTAGCATATATGGTGGCTACAATCGCAAAGAGAGCGCGAAGAGGAGGCAAAGCACGGTCGAACAACTATGATCAAGAAGTGATCCTAGAACAACCTCGTCAAGCATAACTCCAACACCGTGTTCACTTCCGGACTCCGCCGAGAAGAGACCATCACAGTTACACCTTGATTGGTGTATTTTAATTAAGATCAACTTGGGTTTTCTACAGGCGGACATTAACAAATTCCCATCGCCACATAACGCGAGACACGGCTTTGAAAGATAATACCTGCGGGGGTGTCCCAACAGCCCATGATAAGCTCTCGCGATCAGCGAAGGATATTCCTTCTCCCGGGAAGACCCGATCAGTCTCGGAATCCGGCTACAAGACATTCACAGCAATAAAACAAGACCAGCAAAGCCGCCCGATGTGCCGACAAATCCCGATAGGAGTCGCACGTACCTCGTTCTCGAGGCAACATCGGATGAGACTAGCTACTGAGTAAAACCAACCCTCGAGTTGCCTCAAGGTGGCCCATGACATTTCGGTTCGGCCAACACTAAGAAGAAAGCGGCGGGGGCTAAAATAAAGATGACCCTCGGACTCCGAAACCCAAGGGAAAAGGGGTATAGGTGAGGCAAATGGTAAAACCAATGTTGGGCCTTCTTTGGAAAAGTCTTATTCAAAGCGAACTGTCAAGGGGTTCCCATAAATCACCCGACAGCGTTAGGGACACAAAATCCAGGAACATAATACCGATATGGCGGAAACTAGGGCGGCAGAGTGGAACAAAACACCAGGCATAAGGCCGAGCCTTCCACCCTTTACCAAATATATAGATGCATTAATTAAATAAGATATATTGTGATATCCCAACAAGTAAACATGTTCCAACAAGGAACAACATCTCCATGTTCAACAAGGAACAAACTTCATCTTCACCGCAACTAACAACGCTATAAGAGGGCTGAGCAAGCGGTAACATAGCCAAACAACGGTTTGCTAGGAAAAGATGGTTAGAGGTTTGACATGGCAATGTGGGTGGCATGATATAGCAAGTGGTAGGCATCGTAGCATAGGCATAGCAAAAGCGAGCATCTAGCAAGCAAAGATAGAAGTGATTTAGAGGTATGGTCATCTTGCACGAAATCCGCAAGGAAGAAACGAGTCCATGAAGAAGACAAGCGGACGTGAGTCGAGCGAATCCTCACAACTCGGAAGGAAGCGAAGCTAACGAGAGAAGCAAACCGGAAAGAAGCAAACCACATAGTAAAACAACCATCACATAAACATGGCATGATGCACAAACAAGTATGATGCATGTCGGTTTAAATAGCATGGCATGGCAATATGCACAAACAACACTACAAGTTAAGTGGAGCTCAATATACAGCAGGTTGCATATTGACAAAACTCTACAACACTTATTTAGTTTTCTCCCGATTAGGTACTCAACAATATTAAATGTTATTAAACATGGCAGGAGGTGAAGCAAATGAAACTAACTATTTAGGCAAGATTAAATGAGGCGGAAACAACAACAACAATTCGGAAAAATCCTCATGTCCATATTTCGAATTTGGTACTGTTCTGCCCTAAACACAATTTTAATGTTGTTAAAAATGCAAAGTAATGCTACCATGTTAAACTAGGCATTTTCTACCCCATTTACATATATAATTTATTTAAATCCGAGCTACGGTTATTTAGTTATGAAATAAATCATTTTAGCATAGCATTTAAGCAAATTAATGCAACCAACAATTTTAAACATTTAAATGTTGTTATCATGATCACGGATGACATGTGCAAGTTTTATGCAATTTTATGAAAATGTTGACAAGAGCATTATGAAGCATTGTGTCACCGTGGTGGAAGAAAGGGTGCCGCGACAGCGAATCCGAAAATGGTGCCGCGGCAACATATCGGTTCCGACAGCTCATCGAGATGTCGGTGCAAAAAGGCGTGGCGTGTCATGCAAGGATGGTGGGGTGCTCCGGTTCCGGGTTCCCCGGAGACGGTGGCATAGCAGAAGAGCAAGCGGCGACAATTTGATCCACGGTGCAAACTCGAGCATCTCATACAACATACATTCGGTCCAGCGGTCGTTCTCGGCGGTTATACCTTGAAGCGTGCGTTGAGGCGGAAGAGTTCGTAGAGAAGTAGGCGTTCTCGCGATGATCGTCGAGGAAGTAGTCGTGCAGCGTAGTGGAAGTCATTGTTCACGTTGCGAGGGTAGGTGTACGTTTGTTTTCGAAGAGGTACTTGCGGGTCGAATCGCCGGGGTTGTCGTGGTACTTGCGATCTCGGTAGATGGTAGTCGTACCGTTCCGTAGATGAACTTGGCGCTCGTGGTACCGTTTTTCGTAGGGTTCGAGTCATCGATAGCGGTGCCAGAAGAATCGAAGCGGACTTGGCGTCTTGGCGTAGGGGTACTTGGCATTTCCGGAGGCGGCGGTAGAGGTACTTGGCGTATCGTCGGGGTACTTATCGCATCATCGTGTAGTCGAGCTTGGCGGCCTTGAGGAACCGTGAGTAGTCTTGGGAGAGATACGGCCACGGTGCACGATGGGAAGGTCTGCTGACAACAGGATGTGGAAGCGGAGCGCACATCAAGGCGAAGTGGGGCGGCGTCGGCTGGGAAGCGAAAGCTTCGGAGGCTGGAGAGGCCATGGACGTCGGGCACACGTGCCCAGCGAGAACCTGTGGGAGGCGGGGCGAGGCAAAAGCTGCGAGGCCATGGCGAGGCAGAGGCGGATCTGCGGATCACGGGAGGCTCGCGAGGGCCTCGGGTGCTCGAGGAGAGGCCGAGGGTGGATCCGGCGGAGGCTTGAGCAGGCGGCGGCCATGGCAGGGCTTGAGCTCCTGGTCCCTGCTGCTGGTCGAGTCTGGCGAGGAAGGAGCAGGGCCAGCAGGGAAGGTCTGAAGGAGGTGAGGCGAGAAGGCGAGAGGAGGTCCCAATGACGCAGCCGGTCAGCGTGGCGGGCTCGGTGGTCGGCGTGGGCCTTGGCGGTCGGAGGAGTCGCCGGCGTGGCGGAGCTTCTGTGGGAGAAGCAGATGAACTTGGCGGCGGAGGAGCAAAGGCGCAGCCAGCGGCCATGTCCTCAGCGAGGTGGTCTGGGGCTCTGGAGGAGGAGCCTGGCGGTGAGGAGGCCAGCAGGGGCTCCGGCCTGGTCGGCAGCCACGAGGCTGACAGGGAGGTCTGGTGGCCGGCACCAAGAGGCGAGGAGGGTTGGGGCGGTGGAGGCGACGGTGGCGCGAGGTCAGGCGAGATGCCTGGCGTGGCGCTAGGAGGAGGAGGCCGGGCGAGGAGGAGGGGGGATCGAGGGAAGATGGGGATCGGCGCGGGCTCGTGCAGCGATCTTGAGAGCGAGGAGGAGGAGGAGATGGATCGAGGCGGAGGTGCGGCTAGGGTTAGAGGGCACCGGTGGGCCTTGGGCGGTGCAGTTGAGTCGGGCCCAAGAGGCCGGTGGGCTCTCTTCTCTCTCTCCTTTCTACTTCTTTATTTTCCAAAATAGAAAATACCAAAGAGGAAAAGAAGAGGAAAGGAAGTGTTTGGGAATGGAGTTAATTTACTCAGACTCAGAAAAATGAGTTTAATCCAAGAAAATAGGAGTGGGCATGGATGCAAGTTTTAGATTCAAAAACATTTGAATTTAATTCAAATGGGTGAATAGGAAGTGGAAGTTTGGAAGGCCCAAAATGTTGAGAATTTTAGGGAGCCACAATAAAGGGAAAAGAAATGTTGGCAAAGTTTGGGGACCAAACTTGAAGTAGAAAAGGGCATGGGAATTTGCAAGTGTGTTATGGTGAATTCCAAATTAATGGAATATTTATTATAGCTCCCTAAATATCGAGAGGATATGTTATAAAGAGAAATCACCATGTGAATATCCCTCGATTTAAATGGATCGAGAAATCCATGCAATTTATTTAGAAGAGTTTTAAAAATTAATGACATGATGAGATGATGCAATGCAAGAGATGACATGATGAAATGCAAAAACAAAACAAATCACACGACAAAACTGGAAACCACGGAGGCAAGCTGAAGCTCCGGTCTTGGGGCGTCACAACACTCCACCACTATGAGAGGATCTCGTCCGAGATCTAGGATGGCACCGGAGAAAAGCGGGAGAGGAAGAGGTAAAACTAAGTTGCTTCTCCGACAAGCAGAGTGAAACCAAAGAACCTTGAGAGGTTGAACAAAATGAAAGAAAGAAAACAACGAAGATGAAGAAAGTTGAAAACACTCTGTTAGAAAAGAGGAACAAGGGATCTGACGAGAACCAAGAGGTTTAGTGATAAGATGAATCTGAAACCACTCCGGATAAAACTAGATAGACAAGGAATAAGATTGATAAAATTTGGGCAGCACTCCATTGAAAGAAGAAGGAAAACTTGATAAGATGAAAAGAACTTGAAGAAGACACAACACTCCGGTTAAATGGATAAGCACGAAAGAACTTGATCTTGGCAAAAGCGAGATGATGGGTGAAAATAGCAACATCACAATGCCTTGAAAGCGAAAGAATAGAATCTAGATCTTTGGAATAACAGAATGAAGAAGAAAATGTCAACTTCATACAAAAGAGCTTGGAAAGCATCCTTACAACGAAGAATTGAGCGGAGTTTTGCCAAAAGAACAACGAAAAGCACAAGCTTGTTGTGGGCTTATGGCAAACATCTCAAAATTATGAGGTGAGTTTACGCCTGCGAAACAAACAATTGGATTGATATCAACAAAGGCGAGAAACTTATTTCACCGAGAGGACAAATGAAGAACTTGGGTCCTTTATAAGCACCATAAATAGCAACAATCCTTAGGGAAAGCTTTAGGTGAAATATAGGCCAAGATAACTCCAATGAAGAGATTGATGGATTTAAAATACCTCATTCTTGACAACATGTGAATCATGAAGCATGAAGGAAAATTGTCAAGAATGACATAACACCATCTCAAGAGATAAGGTAGAAAGAATTGCACTTCGGAATGTAGGAAGAAGAATATTTGAACTCCTCAAAACAAAACATGTGTTGAGCACCATGTTTATTTTGAAGTATGGCAGCGGATCTTAACTCCAGCGAGAAAAATCTTGAAGAACAATTGAAGAATGAAAAGAATCCTTGACGAACCATCATGTAGAGCCTCCATGAAGAACTCCGGTAAGAAAAGGATGATAAAAAGAAAGAAGTTGAAAACACAAGGTGAAGCCTTGCGGTGATAAGATGAAGCTTTGAAATGATATAACCGAGAAACTTGGAACTCGGAAAGAAAAGATGAAGCATCTCGTGCGAAATTGTGATATGATGAACAAACCCGGAAGAAGAGATGAACAACTTAGAACTGAGAAATTGATACCATTACAAACTCCGGAAGAATGAATCAATCACTTGGATGAAACAAGAACAAGAATTATGTTATCGTATCCTTCACCAATTTAGATTGATGACAAACAGCGGATTTGGCATACTACTTATTCCGTAGAAAGGATTAAGATAGAGATATGGCGCAAACTTGGGAAGGTCTTCAACAATTCACCGGTAGGATTCGGAAAAACGAATGAATTAATACGATAATAAAGGAAATGAAAACTTGAGCGAACCACCGTAAAATTGAAAATGAAAGTAGCAAAGGCACAATTCACGGGAAGAATTGGAAAAGCGAATGAAGATATTTGAGGGATTTAGATACAAGTGAGCGAATAGATGGCGAGCTGATTGTAGAATACTTGAATGATGCACGGTAAGATTTGGAGAACAAGAGCTGAAAGCTGGAATGAATAATTACGAGATGATGGGCTCAGAAGAATCAAACTGAAAAGACTCTGAAATGCTCGGGTGGGTTAAAGAATTCTCACAATCAAAACAATTATGAGGATGGCACGAAGCTAGAACCATGAATCTTGAAGAGAAGGGCGAGATTTAAGAGAAACTCTTCTTGGTCTTCAAAATTCGAGAATGACGACGAGAAACATCACCATGAATTATTGAAGCACTCCGGAATGAAAATTAGAAAGGTTGACCCATCGATGAAAGAATTTGAAAGATCTTGGACAAAGGCATTTGGTGATGATAATTCATCCTTACATCAAACTTTGCAATGAATTTGGGAATAGCTCACGAAAATTAGAAGAGTCGAGGTAAGATCACAGGAAAAGACACGTGGGTTAGGGCCCTCAAAAGAACCATCGTTGAACAATTGTTTGAAATAGATATTGCACGGTAGAATTAAATGGCTTGAATGAGATAGCATCCTCAAAAGAACTTGAGTGAATTGAGAATGGAAACTAGAATCTTACGAGATATCTTTAACACTCGGAACAATTGAATAGCGAAGTGGATGATTAAGAGATGCACCGACATGAGAAAGCATTTGAAGCGATGAAAAGAATACGATCAACACTGAAAACTTGACTTAAATCCACGGAGAAGAAAATTAGAATGGAACAATGATAAGGTTAAAAGCTTCCTTAAGCGTCTTCATGAGAAATCACGGATAAAACATTAAAGGAAAAAAATGAAGAAACTTCACTCAATAAAATGGATACTTGATTAAGAAATCTGAGTCCTTGAAGAAAAGGGTGGGAGGCGGGAAAACAAAGACAACTAGGGACGGATGAAACAAACACCGTTGAGAAAACTTAGAATTGATCTACGCAAATGTTGGAATGATCGAATCCACTTAAAGAAAGCACGCGGTTAAGAAAGAATTAACATGATGATCTCGATGATCAAGAAGGATTAGTATTCCCATAGAAATATGAGAACACCATTTAGGAAAGGTATGGAATCAACACTTGGCATTGAAGCAACTTGAATACCACAAAGCAGAACAAAAACAAAAGATTTGGCTTGCAGAATAAGCGGAACAAATACATATGATAGAGATTTACCCAATCCCATATCATGCATCTGTCGGAAAGATATTCTAGGAGCTACTTGAATTCCCACCTATAAACTCCCGAACTTTACGGTTATGCAATCGGTGTTGGGGATCTGGGGGACACAAAATATATCACCCAAACTAACAATACCTAGATCGGTTTGTATCCATCCGTCAACACATAACCAAGAAATCCTCGAAATCGTGTACCTCGACCTTGAAAAACATCAGTTATACAAGTCATGGCAATACTCCGCACTCACCTCGATCTTTGAGTTATCGGGGTTATCTCACCAACAACTGCACAAAAGAGATTTGATGTCGGTAAAACTCAGGTATCCGAGGCAGCGATAAAATTGTGGCGACAACACCTCGGAGCTCAACTCCCGGGACACTGCCACAACCCTAAATGTCGAGGAGGCACCAAGAACAATGTTCTCGTCACAAAACCATCGAACGATTCCAAGATACCAGCGTGATCCTAAAAAAATTTTAGTGAAATTTGAGGAGAGAAGAGTCAAAACTCTCGTCGGGATACCTCACCGAGGCGGCGAAGGGACTGGGGAGTAAAAGAATCCTACTCTCCGATATATATAATCCTAAGACTCAAAACATTTTCCATTCTAGACTCAACAACATGACAAACAATCAAGTAGGGGCTCCTAAGTAGGGAAGGCTCGATTACCAACATAGCGCCCTCGATGCGGCTATATCTCCCGTGTCGAAGCACGACTTAGAGCATAACCGCATTGAAAGCAATGTCATAAGTGAGGTAATCTTCACACACCCATGTAATACATAAGGAAAGAGATACATAGTTGGCTTACAATCGCCACTTCACACAATACATGAGTAAAACATTACATCATCTGAGATACAATCAAGGTCCGACTACGGAACCAAAATAAAAGAAGACTACCCCAAATGCTACAGATCCCGATCGTCCCAAGCTGAGCTCCTCTTGATCAAGCTGAAGCGAAACAACACAAAACACAAGATCTTCATGAGCTCCTCCTTGAGCTTGGATCGTCACTGCACTGCGATTTCATCGCACACTGCAAACTGGTTTTGGAAGTAGCTGTGAGTCACGGGGACTCAGCAATCTCACACCCTTGAGATCAAGACTATTTAAGCTTAAAGGTAGGACAGGGTAGTGAGGTGGAGCTGCAGCAAGCGACTAGCATATATGGTGGCTACAATGCAAAAAGAGGCGAGAAGAGGAGGCAAAGCACGGTCGAACAACTATGATCAAGAAGTGATCCTAGAACAACCTCGTCAAGCATAACTCCAACACCGTGTTCACTTCCCGGACTCGCGAGAAGAGACCATCATGGTTACACGCGGTTGGTGTATTTTAATTAAGATCAACCGGGTTTTCTACAACGGACATTAACAAATTCCCATCGCCACATAACCGCGGGCACGGCTTTGAAAGATAATACCTGCGGGGTGTCCCAACAACCCATGATAAGCTCTCGCGATCAACGAAGGATATTCCTTCTCCCGGGAAGACCGATCAGTCTCGGAATCCGGCTACAAGACATTCACAGCAATAAAACAAGACCAGCAAAGCCGCCCGATGTGCCGACAAATCCCGATAGGAGTCGCACGTACCTCGTTCTCGAGGCAACATCGGATGAGACTAGCTACGAGTAAAACCAACCCTCGAGTTGCCTCAAGGTGGCCCATGAGTCAGCTCAGTTCGGGCCAACACTAAAGAAGCCTGGCCGGGGGCTAAAATAAAGATGACCCTCGGGCTCCGAAACCCAAGGGAAAAGGGGTATAGGTGAGGCAAATGGTAAAACCAATGTTGGGCCTTCTTTGGAAAAGTCTTATTCAAAGCGAACTGTCAAGGGGTCCCATAAATCACCCGACAGCGTTAGGGGCATAAAATCCGGGAACATAATACCGATATGGCGGAAACTAGAGTGGCAAGAGTGGAACAAAACACAGGAGCATAAGGCCGAGCCTTCCACCCTTTACCAAATATATAGATGCATTAATTAAATAAGATATATTGTGATATCCCAACAAGTAAACATGTTCCAACAAGGAACAACATCTCCATGTTCAACAAGGAACAAACTTCATCTTCACCTGCAACTAACAACGCTATAAGAGGGGCTGAGCAAAGCGGTAACATAGCCAAACAACGGTTTGCTAGGAAAAGATGGTTAGAGGTTTGACATGGCAATGTGGGTGGCATGATATAGCAAGTGGTAGGCATCGTAGCATAGGCATAGCAAAAGCGAGCATCTAGCAAGCAAAGATAGAAGTGATTTGAGGTATGGTCATCTTGCACGAAATCCATAAGGAAGAAAAACGAGTCCATGAAGAAGACAAGCGGACGTAGTCGAGCGAATCCTCACAACTCGAGGAAGAAACCGAAGCTAACGAGAGAAGCAAACCGGAAAGAAGCAAACCACATAGTAAAACAACCATCACATAAACATGGCATGATGCACAAACAAGTATGATGCATGTCCCTTTTAAATAGCATGGCATGGCAATATGCACAAACAACACTACAAGTTAAGTGGAGCTCAATATGCAGCGGGTTGCATATTGACAAAACACTACTAACACTTATTTAGTTCTCTCCGATTAGGTACTCAACAATATTAAATGTTATTAAACATGGCAGGAGGTGAAGCAAATGAAACTAACTATTTAGGCAAGATTAAATGAGGCGGAAACAACAACAACAATTCGGAAAAATCCTCACATCCATATTTCGAATTTGGTACTGTTCTGCCCTAAACACAATTTTAATGTTGTTAAAAATGCAAAGTAATGCTACCATGTTAAACTAGGCATTTTCTACCCCATTTACATATATAGTTTATTTAAATCCGAGCTACGGTTATTTAGTTATGAAATAAATCATTTTAGCATAGCATTTAAGCAAATTAATGCAACCAACAATTTTAAACATTTAAATGTTGTTATCATGATCACGGATGACATGTGCAAGTTTTATGCAATTTTATGAAAATGTTGACAAGAGCATTATGAAGCATTGTGTCACCGTGGTGGAAGAAAGGGTGCCACGACAGCGAATCCGAAAATGGTGCCACGGCAACATATCGGTTCCGACAGCTCATCGAGATGTCGGTGCAAAAAGGCGTGGCGTGTCATGCAAGATGGTGGGGTGCTCCGGTTCCGGGTTCCCAGGGGCGGTGGCATAGCAGAGAGAGAACAGCGGCGACAATTTGATCACGGTGCAAACTCGAGCATCTCATACAACATACATTCGGTCCACGCAGATCGTTCTCGGCGGTTATACCTTGAAGCGTGCTTTGGAGCGGAAAGAGTTTTGTAGGAAGTAGCGTTCTCGCGATGATCGTCGAGGAAGTAGTCGTACGGCGTAGTGGAAGTCGTTGTTCACGTTGCGGTAGGTGTACGTTTGTTTTCGAAGAGGTACTTGACGGGTCCGAATCCCTTGAGGTTGTCGTGGTACTGCGATCTCGGTAGATGGTAGTCGTACGTTCGTAGATGAACTTGGCGCTCGTGGTACCGTTTTTCGTAGGGGTTCGAGTCATCGATAGCGGTACCAGAAGAATCGAAGCGGACTTGGCATCTTGGCGTAGGGGTACTTGGCATTTCAGGAGGCGGCGGTAGAGGTACTTGGCGTGTCGTCGGTACTTGTCGCATCATCGTGTAGTCGAGCTTGGCGGCCTTGAGGAACCGTAGTGGTCTTGGGAGAGATACAGCCACGGTGCGATGGGAAGGTCCTGCGACACAGGATGTGGAAGCGGGCGACATCAAGGCGAAGTGGGGCGGCGTCGGCTGAGGAAGCGAAACTTGGAGGCTGGAGAGGCCATGGACGTCGAGCACGTGCCCAATGAAGACACCTTGAGGAGGCGAGGCGAGGCAAAAAGCTGCGAGGGCCATGGCGAGGCGAGCGAGGCGGATCTGCGGATCGCGGGAGGCTCGCGAGGCCTCGGGTGCTCGAGAGAGAGGCGGCGGCTGGATCCGGCCGGAGCGGCAGCAGGCGGCGGCCATGGCGGGGCTTGAGCTCCTGGTCCCTGCTGCTGGTCGGTCTGGCGAGGAAGGAGCAGGGCCGGCAGGAAGGTCTGAAGGAGGTGAGGCGAAGAAGGGCGAGGAGGTCCCAGTGAAGCAGCCCGGTCAGGCTGCGGCTGGCCAGGCTCCGGTGGTCAAGCGTGGGCCGGAGGCGGTCGGAGGAGTCGCCGGCGTGGCGGAGCTTACTGAGGAGAAGCAGATGAACTTGGCGGCCGGAGGAGCAAAGCGCCAGCCATGTCCTCGGCGAGGGTGGTCTGGGGGCTCTGGAGGAGGCACGGCAGCGCGAGGAGGCCAGCAGAGGCTCAGCCTGATGTGACGAGGCTGACAGGGGAGGTCTGGTGGGTGACACCAAAGGGCGGCGAGGAGGGTTGAGGCGGTGGAGGCGACGAGGTGGCGTGGTCAGGCGAGATGCCTGGGCAGGGCTAGGAGGAGGAGGCCGGCGAGGAGAGGAGGGGATCGAGGGAAGATGGGGATCGGCGCAGGCTCGTGCGTGATCTTGAGGAGCGGGAGGAGGAGGAGATGGATCGAGGCGGAGGTGCGGCTAGGGTTAGAGGGCACCGGCTGGGCCTTGGGCGGTCTGGTTGGTCGAGGCCCAAGAGGCAGTGGGCTCTCTCTCTCTCCTTTCTACTCTTTTATTTTCCAAAATAGAAAATACCAAGAGGAAAAGAAGAGGAAAGGAAGTGTTTGGGAATGGAGTTAATTTACTCAGGACTCGAGAAAAATGAGTTTAATCCAAGAAAATAGGAGTGGGCATGGATGCAAGTTTTAGATTCAAAAACATTTGAATTTAATTCAAATGGGTGAATAGGAAGTGGAAGTTTGGAAGGCCCAAAATGTTGAGAATTTTAGGGAGCCACAATAAAAGGAAAAGAAATGTTGGCAAAGTTTGGGGACCAAACTTGAAGTAGAAAAGGCATGGGAATTTGCAAGTGTGTTATGGTGAATTCCAAATTAATGGAATATTTATTATAGCTCCCTAAATATCGAGAGGATATGTTATAAAGAGAAATCACCATGTGAATATCCCTCGATTTAAATGGATCGAGAAATCCATGCAATTTATTTAGAAGAGTTTTAAAAAATTAATGACATGATGAGATGATGCAATGCAAGAGATGACATGATGAAATGCAAAAACAAAACAAATCACACGACAAAACTCGGAAACCCTGGAAGGCAACTGAAGCTCCGGTCTTGGGGCGTCACACAAGGCCACAAGTCGCTCTGCCGAGCGTTCCAGAAGGAGAAGTGCAACACAACTCGGTGGCACGTCAAGTGTTTCTTGAAGCCACTCCAACTGCAAACATCTCTGAGTCTGAAGCAAAGGCTACTGAAGACATTCCAACTGCATCAGCCGATGAAAACCACGAACAACGTCATGAAGAAGAGCGAGTTGCCACTCCCCCTACCAACCAAGAAGTTGTTCTCGAGGAGAACGAGACTGTGCTGACCTATAGCGCCCCGATTCAATCATACACTAATCATGCCGCGAATGTGTATGATCAAGATCGAGGACTCACGGAAGATATCACAACACAACTCTAAAACATAAATAAGTCATACAAGCATCATAATACAAGCCAGGGGGCCTCGAGGGCTCGAATACAAGTGCTTTCGATCATAGGCGAGTCGTGGAAGCAACAATATCTGATCTGAGGACATAAGTTAAACAAGTTTGCCTTAAGAAGGCTAGCACAAAGCGGGATCTGAGATCAAAGAGGCGCGGGCCTCCTGCAGGATCCTCCTAACTACTCCTGAGTGCGTCGTCCGGCGGGCTGCGTAGTAGTAGGCACCTCCGATTAGTAGAATTAAATCGTCGGCAGGTGGCGTCGGCTCTGAGCTCCGACATCTGGTTGTGACAACCGGGTAGAATGGAAAGGGGGAAAGAGGTTTGAAAGCAACCGTGAGTACTCATCAAAGTACTACATAAAGCAAGGAGCTACACTACATATGCATGGGTATATGTGTAAAGAGGCAATATCGATGGTGAGCTGCGAGAATGCGAATAAGGGGATAGCTAGTCTTATCGAAGACTAAACCTGGCAGCCTCATCTTGCGACATGTAGAAGAGAGTAGACTAAAGTCCTCCAAGTAGCATCGCATAGCATAATCCTACCGCAATCCCCTCCTCGTCGCCTGTTAGAGAAGCGATCACGGGTTGTATCGGCACTTGGAAGGGTGTGTTTTATTAAATATCCGGTTCTAGTTGTCATAAGGTCAAGGTACTGCTCCAAGTGATCTGTTGCGAAAATCACGACTATTCTAATAGATTAACTTCCCTGCGGTGCACCACATAACCCAACACGCTCGATCCCATTTGGCGGACACACTTTAAGGTCATGCCCGGCGGAAGATCAACATCGCCGTGCAGCCCACCTAGGCCAGCCAGAGGTCGGCCGCGCCGGTCTAAACCTAAAGCGCCGCGAGGTCTAGGCCCATCGCCCTGCTTTTTGCATGTTGCTGACAGCAGTGGAAGCGAACTAGCCCCCTTAATACAAGAAGCAGGCTTACGTTTCAATCCAAGTAGCGCCCGCTCGATCGGTGATATCAAGAAGGCTTGGTGATACCACGACGTCGAGTGCCCATAAGCATTGTTCAGCGTAGTTGGTTAGTGCGTATAGACCAGCGGCGGACTCGGATCAAATACCAAGATCTCGTTAAGCGTGTTAAGTATCCTTGACGCCCGGCGAGGGCCGAGCCCACCTCTCTCCTAGGTGGTCTCAACGCCTGTCGCTCGCCACAAAGTAACGATCGGGGCCGTCGGGAACCCGGGCCCACCTCTACGGGATGGAGCCACGCCCTTGACCCCATCTCCGAGCAGTATCATAAGTAATGTAGCGATTATAAAGTATATAGCATATGCCGTGATCACCTCCCGGTGATCACGGCCCGATAATATAACATGGCGAGATGGACAAGAGTGTAGGGCCCTTGATGGAACACTAGCATCCTATACTAAGCGATGGGATAGCGAGTAAGGGTAACAAGCTTAGCAACAATGACGAGGCTATCTGTGAGAATAGGATTGAGCGGTAACATGCTACACTACTCTAATGCAAGCGGTATAGAGAAGAATAGGCAATATCTGGTGGTGATCGAGGGGCTTGCACGGTTGCTCTGGCAAGAAGGAGGGTCGTCAACATGCAGTAGTCGTCTTGGGTGGCTTGACGTCCCGGTCTCGGTGTCTAGCGCGAGAAGAGAAGAAACAATAAATACAATGCAAACAAATGCATGACGATGCATGACATGACAAATATGATTGCTAGGGGTGCCCTAAGCAGTGATGGGTGATCTACGTGAAGGGAAAGTATCTGTGTTTAGCATTTTTGGCGGAGAGTACGGAGGGAAAGTTGCGTGTTCGATATGCTGAGGCGTGTGGTGGACGAGCGGTCCACGTATCGGATCGTCTCGTCGTTAGAAATAACTTTCATGTAGAAAGTATTTTCATCTGATTCTGGTTTATTTTATATGATTTTCTAAAGTTTTAAAATTATTTTAGAATTTATTTAATTAATTTAATTTGACATTATCCGGAGACGGTGTTTGTTGATGTCATCATGGCGTTAGCATGGCGTCGTGATCAAGAAGGTGTTGGTGGTCAAGCGGCGATGTGGGTCTAGTGGGACCCACATGTCATACTATTGAGTTAATTAGGGTTTAGGTTAAACTAATTCTTTGTTTAATTAAACTAATCGGGTTAATTAGATTAATTAAATAGGATTAATTACTTAATCAATTTAGTTAATTAATTAACTAATTAATTAAATTTATTTTATTATTTACTATTATTATTATTATTAATTATTGTTTTTTAATTTTGTTGCAGGCCCCCACATGCATAGCACGGGGGCCTTGGTCAGGCGGGAGGAGTGGGCGTGGCTGGCGAGCCGATTAAGCTGCTTGAGCCAATGGTGGGGGAGCGCACTGTGGCGGCGCCCGCACCTGAGGCCAGGCAGGAGGCTAGAAAGAGTCTGACCGATGGCGGGGCGGCAGCCTGGCGCTGTTGTTAACCCATGGCGGCGTCCCGAGCGGCAGCAGCAGCGCGAGGAAAACCCACAGGCGGCAAGTGGCGAGTGCTCCGTGAAACGCCCGGCCCGAGGAATGGGGTGGGCGTGGGACCGCAGTCGGCCGTGAGCACATGGGGCGGTGGCCAGCGGTCTCGCCACAGAAGCGACGTGAGAACAAGCGTCGAGGGAACCCGCCTGCACCTTGATGCGAGGTAGCAGCAGCCATAGCAGCAGCCTTGAAGGTGAGGAGGCAGACCAGTGGAGCGAAACCTGCGTCTGTCTGCCAGCGGCGGCACGTGTGGCCGGGAGGGGCGGGGATAGGGGAGGCGTGCTCAACTTTGTGGCCGTGGGAGTGGCGATGAGTGTCGAGGAAGGAGGTTGAGGATGGCCAAAGGCGACGAGAGGAAGCAGGCCGGCGAGGTTACGGTCTCCGTGCGGTGGATTCAGCGATGTGCGATCGGTAGCGGCGTTGGCCAGTCAATGGCCAGTCAATCGTGAACGTCCGTCGGCAATGATGCGCAGCAATCAATTGGATCGGGAGGGAGAAGCGAGAGGGGGTGGGGGAAGTGAAATGACGGTTTAGGGTTTCGAGGAGGGAGTGGGTTAGTAGCGAGGGTGGGCTGGCCGGGTTTAGCCTAGCTAGCTATTGGCAGTGTGGCCTAGTGGGGGGTTTGTTTTATTCCTTTCTTTTACCTTTTCATATTTTTCTTCTTTGTTTTATTTTAGTTTACATTAATTTTAACTTAGTAAAATAATGTTTGAGAACAATCCACTACTATAAAAGTTTTACCTTGATATAAAATAGTCTAATATTTTATAAAATACCAAGAGTCATTCAAATAGTTGTTTTGCTCTTTGTTTAAATCATTTAAGTGCATTAAATCTTTTTTACAAAATGTGGTTCCTCCACCATTAGGACTTAGGTTTATTTGTCCCATTTTGAACATTTTAGTTTTAACGTTTGACAAATTTACCGTTTGACTTGATTTTGAATTTGAATTTGAATGGTTTTGAACTAACACGAGATTATACTTGATAACAAATCGTGACATGGCATCGATATGAGAGGTTCTTTGTGCTTTCAACTACCGAGCGTCTACGACCCTCCGGCTACTCTAGTGGAGGTTGAAAATCTTGGTGACCTGAAACAACACTCTTGAAGCCAATGGCGTTGTCATGGTAAAGCTAATGGCGCTGAAGTGAATATTGGGCAACCAATA
>JAHIAM010005332.1:0-99506 GCA_021605205.1 Aegilops longissima
GGTTACTCTTCCATGTCACATACATCTTGGTGGAGCGCTCAAAATGATAAAGATTGAATACATGCACTCATCACCAAGCAAGGTGAATGATCACAAAGGATAGATAAGATAATATCATCAAACATGCATAAGTGTAGCTTATGATCAAACACATGATCATCAATGTCTCACAAGAATAGCATAGTATCTCAAGCAATCAAAAGCAAACAAGTTTGAACCACCAAATCAAGAGATAACAAAAGCGACACACTCTCTCTCGAAGCCTATGATCTATACATTTTTCTCCCCCTTTGGCAACAAGTTACCAAAAAGTTCATAGAAAATGCATAGTGCTAGATCGACTCTTAGGCTTGATCTTGGTGGTGGTGTAGAGATGGCTCCTTGGGCGAACACTTGATTGATGTAGAGGGAGTTGGAGGAGTTGGTCTTTGGAGCTGGTTGCCTTTGGTGTATGGGAGCTGTGGCTGGTGCAGATGATGTTGCTCTAGTGTGCAGTCTTGGCATTGCATCGATCTCTGAGCTCTAGGTACTCTGGCAAATACATTGGTGGTAGTCTTGCCCTTCCTCTCTGCTTGTCATCTGCGGCTGCTCCTGGTGGCCGAATCTGAGTTACTTTGACATCTAGATCATAGAATTTTTGTTCCATGATTCTTTCCAAGCTCTCCTGATTTTGAGTGAGGTGGCCAATCCCTTCTCAATCCTCGGAGATGATGCTATCAAGTAACCAAGCTGCTCCTGCTTGTTCTTCAAGAAATACTCAGATGCCTCCTCTTGAGTTGGCATCTTGGCAGTCTTCTCCTTCCTTGCCTTCTCCTTCTTCTCTTGAGCTTGAGCTGATGATGGATCATTCTCATTCATGACAACCTCATTGTCCTCAAAGTCTGGATAAAGTGGAAAATGTTCCTTATCCAATATATATTTACTGTGCCCATCTTTGAGTTAATCAACTCCACGAATCGGGGTATATCCACAACTCCTCTTATGATCTGCTGCAGTCCTCTTAATGGTTTCAACTATAAGGCTCATGACCTTGAATTTGAGGCACATCAAATAAATGCAACATATTGATTGCATGCCCTCTAATCATGTTGTGGTCACTGACTTAGGCAATAGAGTGTGCCTTGGATCCAATTGATTGTAGGCAGCCACAGCGAGAAGAAAGTGGACTAATCCAAAGAAAGTCTCTAGGGCTTTATGCAGGATCTCCTTGTACATATGTGCCATGGTATTGTGTCCTATTTTCTTCTTGGCATATACATCAGGTCATCATCATTTTCCTTTGGGGCATTTATCAGTTTGCCCCTCCAGCGATTGGTGGTACCTTGTACCTTGATCATCAAACTATCCTCCCATCTGGATAGAAGTGTGCTTGTGGAGTAGAATTGCATGATAAGTTCATCATTCCAGTTGGTGAGCTTTTGCCCAACAAAATCTGCAACTCCACAAGCAACAAAACTGTCTTGCACTCGAGGATAGTGCTCTTCATTTTCCTTCATGTAGGTCGATCGACCCACCTCATATCACACACAATGGGCTTCTTGTCCAACAAGATTGTCTCATAGAAGTCCTGCTTGTTCCTTTGTATGGAACTGTAATCAACAACAGTCCTTCTCCTTGTGGCATATGGATCTGCCAACCTCCATAGCCTCAACCACGAATCTTTTCGATGTTCATGTCCTCGGCCACAGGATGGGCATCATTGTGGTCTGGTATCTTGGTCTTGAGCTTCCTCGAACTTGTCCTTCTTCATCTTCCTCCTCGGCAACCTCGAACCTTTGGGGCCTTGTTCTTCTCGGCAATTTGGAATACTCCTGGTATTCCTCTTTGGTCAGAGACTTGGCCTTGGGGCAGCTTTGGGTGCTTCCTTGGGCTTAGATGTTGCAGCCCCGATCTAATAGCATCACCCATAAGTTTTGGTGCCTTGGGTCTTTGGTGCACAAGCTCTTCTTCCTCTTCCATCATGGAAGGTTGCTCAACAACTCTGGCCATGGTCTTCTTGACCCTTTCCTTCCTTTTCTTTCCTTGGCAATTTGGCTCTTTGGGATCAGGCTTCTCGAGGCGGTTTAGTTGAGTCTACGGCTTTGGACATTGGTTGTCTTCCTGCAGGCCTTTTAATCTTCATGCACGGCTTTGTATGCTTTCTTGAGCCATCCTCCTTTTTGAGTACTACTTTCTTGGAGGTAGCCTCATCTTCTTCTGCTCTATAATCCTCATCTTGATCTGAAGTTCTCTTCTTCCTTTGCAGTAGCAGCCTTAGGCGGGTTGCTAGGAGTGCTCTGCTGCCTTCATCTAAAGTCTTTGGAGGGACTAGTGCCCTCACTCATGTCAATCTGCTCTTTGACACTGTTACAGCTATCACTCTGATGCGACATCTGCAAACAACATTGCTGACCTGTGAAGAGTTATAGATGAGATAGAGTGGATGAGCATCACAAAATGCAGAGATTTTTGCAAAGAATGATTCAAAATTCAGTTTTAGTTTTCCTGAGAAAGCATTTGGATCAACCGATTTTCAAACTCGGTGATATCGAAGCAGTTTTGGAACCTAAAGCGATGAACTTCGGTTGGACGAGTCACGATTGATGGCACCGAGACTGCTAGGGTTTCTAAAGTCCTAAAATCGATTACACCGATTAGCAATTCTCGGTCGAGACCGAGAGTTACTAGTGCAATGGCATAAGCCAAATCGATGGGACCGAGTTTTTCAACTCGGTGGGTCAAGAGATACTTTTGGCGAAACCTAACCTAAATTTTCAAATCTCATCTAATCTCTGGATTGCATTGTTGGATAGGAGTGTTTCAATCGTGGCAAGAATCTATAAGAACACAATGTGCTAGAAGTCGGATGAGGATAGCTGTGATCGAGTCCATACCCTAGCTCGTGATGAACTCGCTCTGGCTGGCAATGGCGGGGTTGAATTCCGTTGTGGCGGAGACCGATGTGAGGAGGTGGTGGCGGCGAGGAGGCGATCCGGAGACCTTGGAGGTAAGCGAGCTATTTATGAGGCGAAGGGTTGGAGAAATTTCAAAATTTTGCCGTGACTATATATAGCCCGACCCTGTCGGTGTGACCGAAGTGGAACAACTCGGTGGCACCGAGATGCATAATTGTGTTCGATTCAGCAACTCGGTGTGACCGAAAAGTTCAAATCGGTTGCAAGATTGAAAACCTAGATCGACTTAGTGATCTCGGTAGGACGAAATGGAGGAATCGGTCGGACCGGAATCACAAAAGTTTTGGAAGTTTAAGTCTATGAATGAATCGGGGACTCAAGTGCTCCTCACCAGTGGTTCGAATCTGACTTGATCAAATTTTGTGATGTAGCATGAATAGAGTTTGAGGCGAGAAAAGCATAGATAGCTAGAGAAAGTTCTTAGGCATTCTTGTCCATCCACTTGGCCAAAAGAAGAAAGAACCAAACAATCAAAACAACAAGTGGATGTCCTTGAATGAGTAAAATATACCAACATGCTCACACAAAAGATAGCAAATGAAATATGTGGCAAAGCATGCACAACCAATTCAAGCATCTATCAAACAATTGGCGATGACTAGGTCATCTATATATGAGTATATTGACTTAGGAGTCAAATGATGAACATTTGATCATAGGTCATACTCATCGTTTAAGCTCAAGTGGGGTTACCACTTTTACATAATGCATTGATGTGTTCACACCATTAGAGTTGCTTTGACTCAATTCTTAGAGTTAAGCTCCCCCTAGATGTGAGATCCCCCCTTAGAGGGATGAACTAACCTCGGGTTTTGTCGATGATGACTTCATGTAGGTGTTGAAGATGTGGATGGTCAATGTTGATGTAGATCAATTGGAGCAATCCTTTGGAGTGAGTTGCACTTTCAACTTGCCTACATGGGTTAGTCCACAAGGAACAAACAAGAATATCCATAGACATAGAGTGATGCACACACAAGATGATGTCCATGAAATCATTAGGTTACCTTGTCCCTTTCCTTACCAACATGAGGGTTTGTGACTCCTTGAACTAGTGCAAGATGTGGAAGTTGATTGCACTTGTCCTTGCCATAATGATATGTGTGAAGAATGTTGGCGGAGTCACCCTCAAGAACTCTCTAGTTCTTCTTCTTCGGGATCCACATCATCTTGATGGGAATCCTTGGAGTTTTAGTTGTACTTGATGAAGTAGAACTTGTAGTAGTCTTAGGAATCCACTTGAGCGAGGCCTTAGGTGCTTCTTCAAATGCATCAATCTCTTCTTGAAGCTTGTCCTTGCCTTTGTTCTTGTGGTCTTGTGGTGGAAGATCATCTTGTGCTTGTGTTCCCTTGAAGGAAGTAGGATCATACTTATCTTGTTGAGGAACAAACTTCGTCTTGGGGTATTGATCTTCTTCCCTCAACTCCATTGGCATTGAACTTTCGTTCAAAACCAACACCTTGATTCTTCGGTGTCTTCCTTGCTTGCGTAAAATTTCCTCGAATTGCTTACTCCGGCAAGGCTCTTGTAGACACCTTTCTCTATAATTCCTTCAATAAGCTATTTTCTTGCTCAAGTGTAACTTGGCTAAGAGAATCATTAGTGGAATCAAGAGAACTACTAGAAGCAACAATATTGGATTTGACATTATTATTGTTACTACTAGAGGAAGTATCTTTCTTGTACTTGTTACTAGACTTGACTTGAGGCATGTAAGTAGATAGAGTAAGCGGCAGCAATGTAAGAAGAACTTTTCTTCGGAGATCATCATTGATTGCTTTTAAGAACTCATGCTCTTGCTCAAGATTGAGCTTTTCAAAGCGTAACTTCTCACAATCCCTTAAAGTTCTCGATGATCTTGAAGATAGTTTCATGAGCCAACTTAAGAGTGTTTAGTTCTTTAGTTAGAAGCTCAATCTTCTCCTTATCATTGTCATTCGTTTTATCTTGATTAGCATGATTAATTGACGTTTCATCATAGTATTCATCACTAGAGTTGTCAACAAGTAAATCATCATCCACAAGCAAGTCATCTTCATCACTATTGAAATCAACATACTCGGGATGTGTTACCTTTGGACCTTTGGCCATGAAGCATCTTCAATTCCTTCATTTGGTGAATCAAATATGTCGTAGGAGTTGGTTGACACAAGTGCTAGACCGGCAACACCTTCATCTTGAGTATATTGAATCGGAGTGATAGCTTCTCTCGGAGTGTTGTAGGAGTGGGAGCGGATACCCATTCACCAACATGAGCTTGATGTCTTCGTTTTGTGTAGCTCTTTGATGACTTGTCCTTCCTTCTGAATCCTTGCTTCTCCGTGAGGGGCTCCGTTCATAACGATCATCTCTACTCCTCCTCTCTCTTGGTGGTGATTCTTCTCTTTTGCTTCTTCTTCTTGGAGAATCTTCTCTTCTTTTGTAGGGTGCCGTACACTCATTGGAATAGTGTCAGGCCTCCCACAATTGTAACAATGCGCTCTCGACTAGAAGATCCTTTGTCATGGTAAGTCCTTGACTTGGAGCTTCTTTCTTTGCTTCTGCTCTTGTAGAATTTGTTGAAGTTCTTCACCATTAAGCTCAATTCTTCATTGAAGGTTTGTTTCTCACTTGATGATGTGGGGCTTCACTTGAGGCTTTATAAGCACCACGACTTGTTGTGAAGTTCCTCCTTATCCTTGGTGACATCTCATGAGCAACAATTCTTCCAATGACTTCCATTGGCTTGAGATCTTTGTAGTTTGACATCATTTGGATCAATGTGCACTGCGGTATCATACTTTCCATCCAATGCTCTTTGGATCTTCTTGATGATGAATCATCGGTCATCTCTTCACTCCCTAAGCCGGCAATCTCATTTGTAATAAGAGAAACCCTAGAGTACATTTTAGCGACACCTTCACCATCCTTCATTTTGAACTTGTCAAGCTGACTTTGGAGCACATCAACTTGGATTCCTTAGCCGGATTCGGTACCTTCATGCATATCAATCAAAGTATCCCAAATTTCTTTTGCATTCTCAAGGCGGCTGATTTTGTTGAATTCTTGAGGCACAATCCGTTGAAGATGATATCACAAGCTTTAGAGCATCTTCAATTCTTCAGCATTAGCTTCACGGTTGGCTCTCTCCCATCAAAGAATTCACCTTGTAAGCCAATACAAATAATTGCCCAAATAAGCGGGGTTATGTCAGAGAATATGCATTTTCATCTTATGCTTCCAACTAGCAAAGTTAGTACCATCAAAGTAAGGACCTCTCGGTGATAATTTCCTAAGCTAGGCACCCATACTCTCCTAGGTTGTGAAACCAAGGCTATGACCACCAAAAGCTATGGAAATCAAAGCAAATGGAGACCAAAGCTCGATGCCACTGTGTAGGACCTTGAAGTATGTCTAGAGGGGGTGATTAGACTACTTGACCAATTACAAACTTAACCTTTTCCCAATTTTAGAGTTTGACAGATTTTAGCTATCTTAGGACAAGTCAAGCAATCATCACACAAATCAAGCAAGCATGCAAAGAGTATATAGGCAGCGAAATTAAAGCATGCAACTTGCAAGAATGTAAAGGGAAGGGTTTGGAGGATTCAAAGCGCGGTGGAACACGGATATTTTTGGCGTGGTTCCGGTGGGTGGTGCTATCCTACCTCCACGTTGATGGAGACTTCAACCCACGAAGGATAGCAGTTGCTTTGAGTCCACGGAGGCTCCACCCACGAAGGTCCACGAAGAAGCAACCTTGTCTATCCCACCATGGGCGTTGCCCACGAAGGACTTGCCTCACTAGCGGTAGATCTTCACAGTAAGCGATCTCCTTGCCCTTACAAACTCCTTGGTTCAACTCCACAATATTGTCGGAGGCTCCCAAGTGACACCTAGCCAATCTAGGAGACACCACTCTCCAGAAGTAACAAATGGTGCGTTGATGATGAACTCCTTGCTCTTGTGCTTCAAATGATAGTCTCCCCAACACTCAACTCTCTCTCATTGGATTTGGATCGGTGGAAAGAGGGTTTGAGTGGAAAGCAACAGGGAAGGCTAGAGATCAAGATTCATATGGTAGGAATGGAATATCTTGGCCTCAACACATGAGTAGGTAGTTCTTTCTCGAGAAATGGTAAGTTGGAAGTGTAGGTTCAGTCGATGGCTCTCTCCACGAATGAAGAGGAGGTGGAGGGGTATATATAGCCTCCACACAAAATCTAACGTTACACACAATTTACCAAACTCGGTGGGACCGATTCAACAGACTCGGTCGGACCGATTTCGTAAACCTAGTGACCGTTAGTGATTTTCGGTGGGGCTGACATGCCTTCGGTGAGACCAATTCGGTTAGGGTTAGGGCATAACGTAATCTCGGTGAGACCGATTACACAAACTTCGGTGAGACCGATTTTGGTAATAAGCTTTCGGAGAGTTGGTCGAGTAAACTTCGGTGGGACCGATTTGCTCTTTTCGGTGAGACCAAAATGTTACAAAAGGAAGCAGAGAGTTTACATTGCAATCTCGGTGGGACCGATCGCTCACTTGGTTAGACCCGAAGCGTTCTGAAGGAAGCGGAGAGATTACAATTCCATCTCGGTTGAGACCGAGATCCCTATCAGTAGGACCGATTTGCCTAGGGTTTGTGGCGGTGGCTATGACTTTTATGTCGGTGGCGCCGGGTAGGAAGAATCGGTGTGACCGATTTTGGCTTAGGTTTAGGTCATTTGTGGATTGTGAGAAAGTAGCTGAGGGTTTTGGAGCATATCACTAAGCACATGAAGCAAGAGGCTCATTAAGCAACACCTCATCCCTCCTTGATAGTATTGGCTTTTCCTATAGACTCAATGTGATCTTGGACCACTAAAATGTAAAATGAAGAGTCTTGAGCTTTTGAGCTTGAGCCAATCCTTTGTCCTTAGTATTTTGAGGATCCGCTTTCATCATCCATGCCATGCCATTCATTGAGCTTTCCTGAAATAATAGTCTTGGAATAGCATTAGCTTAATGAGCTATATGTTGTTATGAATTCTGAAAACCACCTAGGGATAGTTGCACTTTCAGCTTGAGGCCGCCCGAGCGAGGGCGCTGGATGGCAACCGTCTCCTTGTTCGGCGAGGTCCTCGTTGGTTTCCTCGACAAGTTCACCGTCGTCAAAAGCTTGCGGACGACTTTGGCGTAAGCCTCCGGCCCGGCGCCCGGGCTCTGCGATGCCGCCACCCTCCGCGACCACTATGGTGACAACCTCTTGATGCTTTGGTGGCCTTACATTTGCCGCCGTCGCGGAGAATGTCCACCTTGAGGTGGCGCTGCGCCCGCGCAAGCTCTGGCGCAACAAGACACCATCGACATAATCACCCGTCTCGCGCAAATCATCCACAAGGACTGCTACATGCAAGAGGAGGATGATAGGATCTGGCCTTCTTGGACCATGGGGCAACCTTGGGCGGCATTACGAAACACGTTGAGCTCGCCGCCAGCGCCGCTGCTCCTCTGCGTCGGTTGGTGACCCGGCGCACTAGGCGTGAGGATGTCGTTGAGCGTTGATGGATCCGTATGTATTTTTATCTTTCCGTCAAATCCATGTAGTAGTATATGATACTACATAATTATCTTACCTATCGCATCAACTTCATAATTTTCGTCGTACTCCATGCATGAGCGGCGCGAACCAAACTTCTCATTACTCTAGGCAAAATCGTTATTTTCTATCTATCGGCCAAGCCATGGAGCAGAACCAAAATTTACAAATTCTGAGTTCAAAGAAAAAGCCTGCCGTGTTAGCGTCGCACCCCCACGGTTGGTCGGGCACGCCTCTCAAGCGGGAATGTGTGCGGTGTTGCATTTTCACTTACAAGTGGGACCATGATTGAGCAAATCGACTATCGGCAAACCCCACCCGCCCACAGCGATGGTGAGAAAAGCAGGAGGGAGAAGAGATGGTTGTATACGGACTCCAAGAAAATTGGTGTCGGATGGGACTCGTGTGCCGTCTTGCTAGGCGTGAATGCTAGTTATGGCCCATGCCACCCCACTATATCGAGCCTATATCGAGTCGTAGAACAAATTTCCTGCAGTCCGTGCTCAGCCCTCCTCTATCTCTCTTCTCAGCCAGCCAGTGAGACTTGCATGAGCCCACCGTCTGTTTGCTCACATGCGGCCCCACATGTCGGTGAAAGCATAAGAGGACCCTGAACCTGCATCTTTCACCTCGGCGTCTTTGGCGATGAAAAACAAATCAATAAAGATCTTGGTGGCGCTTTTGGAGTTACTCAAGAGTAGTAAGATTCTATTCTGATTTAACCCAAGATGCACATCTCGTGGATTCAACTACCACTCTATTTTCTTTCATGAGGCGACCTGGATCTTTGGATGTCCCATTGTCGACAAAAGGAGGAAGAACGACCAAATCTTGGTTACTGCTCTCAGATTAGACTAGTTGTGCTAACTTAAAAATTTATTGTGTACTCCTCTCCGTTCCAAAATACTTGACTTCCATTTGTCCAAAATGGATGTACCTATATACTAAGACATGTCTAGATACATATATACTTTGACAAATAGAAGGCATGTATTGTGCAGCGGAGGGACTAGAATGGATGCAAGTTTTTGTATTGGGAAGAAGAGTACATCCATATATTGATGGGCGCAATTTAGTAGATGTTCTATCACTTTTAGCTAGTAGCAGAGGCTAGAGATGAGATTAGTGCACTTGTTGATACTCCTACTAGAATAGAGGCTAGACATGAGACTAGATGCGAGGAAGCAGCGTCTACTTCTTTACACTCAAAGAAGAAAGAAGCCGCATGATCGAGCCTCCACGGATCAACAATGAATGCATCGAGAAGGCACTAATCCAACTTACGGGAGTAGTAAAATGTATTCTTGTGGTTCTTGTTTTCTTTGGTCTTGCTTTTATAGTCAAAATAATCGTTGGAGTTAAATGCAAAGCGGAGGTCCGTTTGGGATTCGTGCGTTGGAGTTGGCCTTACAAGTGGGACCGTAGTTAAGGAAACCGACTATCGGCAAACCCCACCTGCTTGCTTGTATGATGGCTGAAGTTAGAAAGCAGCGAGGTTGAAGAGATTGCTCTAGCATGGACTCCAAGAAATAATATGGTGTCGGATGGATGTCGTGGTGGTGGCGTGTGCCGTACTCACGGGCGTGAATGCTTATTACGGCCCATGCCACTCTACTACTTACTCCTACTATATAGTACTAGTATCGAGGATTCGAGGTGTTGGTTCGTCTGGCGAACACATTAACATATGGCTACTGTAAAAACACCCGCCTGGCCAGCGTGAAGCATGTGAAGCTAGTACTCCGTTTAGGTGAATAAGTCGTATTAGAAGGTGCATCACGACCTAGGTGCAAGCAGATTGGTGGAAAAGAAGAATATTTCTCTCTTCTAAACACAACATTTAATCACAGCAGCTAAGAGGATGCCTTATTAGCTACCCATGCGAGGCCATCGTAATTCATAGCATGCAAAGCGCTTTTATTTCTTGCCTAATAACCGCATGGGCGTGTTGCATGCATTGGTCCTTGACCGAGCAAAAAAAAAGGGAGGAAAGGGGTTTCCACGGGGAACAACGAGGCGGAGGTGGAAGCGCTCCTTTGGCCGGACAAGGCAGGCGAGGCATCGAGATGGAAAGTTAATGAGCAGCGCCTAAACATTTTGGGAAAATCTAATTTTCGTGGTGACTTACTCACCTAGGCGGAGGAGTACAAATAGTGTACTACTATTGTTGATTGGCCTCATCCGATAACCTGTTGCAATGCGTACAATTATGTATTGGAAAATATTTTTTTGCCTCGTCGCACCACTCACTCGAGCGACTCGAAAGCCATTCATAAATTTAGTAAGTTTATCATAGGCATATAATTTTATTACATAGAACAGGTCATCAACCCACATCGACAACGAGGATACATTATGAATACTAAAGTTTTCACCACACAACAAATAACAAGCAATGAAATGAACTTCAACTCAACCATTCCTCGGCATTGGAAGCGCTTGCTTTGAACCACAAGTGATTCTCGGGACGGGCCATCCATTATCGATCTGGAGACCAGCAAAGGCGGATCATCCGGCTGAAGCGGCCTACTATATCGGTACTAGGGTAGGGAACCACCCAAATGTCCGAGTATGAACACGATTGCTTCTCATAAATGTGTCAACAACATTTGGATCGCCTTTCACCATCATCGGATAGTTTTGTCCAAGGAAGGCGAGTTTTCTCCAAGACTATAAATTCTGTACCGGGGAGAAGGAGTTGGCACTAGCACACTAGTATCCATCCGAATACCATGCAGCGGGTGTTGGAATAGGTCGGAGAGTGCGACCATGGGAGACACGTGCTTCCTTAGCGATAACATCATCGATGGGTTGTATACACACAAGAAGAGGTGATCCATCGAATTAGTTGCCGGCGCCACAGAGTATATGGGCTCCTCATCCTCATGCTCGTGATCATCACCATCATCATCTCCCCTTGGTTATAAAATTTTTCAAGTATAGGTGGTGGGATATTCACGGGACCTTGGAAACACAAGAAGAAGGTTAATTAGTAAAGGAAACTTGCTAACCGCATGCATGTGGATGAAACAATTATAATCATGATGGAAGACAAGCGTGCGAAACAACGAGGATCCCATGAAAAAACGATTGCCACAGTGGTGGCAGCAAACACAAGGCCCTCGTGTTGAATTGCATCACGGTACTCATCCGTGTCTGAAACTGTTTTTGAGCAATATCCATCGAGTCAAACCATCAGGGCGGCAACAAGCTTGTCGAAGATAGCAACAACTTCATAGTTGTTGTAATTCCAAGCGGTTGGGAACTCGACAAATTGCTATCTTCTGTGAAGACAGTCACCATGATCGTATTTGAGCGTGTGTAGAATACGGTGTGCTCAACCTCTGGGCGATGCGAGATTTTGGAAGTGGAACCGGTGGCGAGTGTGCGCATTTACAAGTTCCCACACTCAATTGTACCCAATATAAACAACCCAATCTCCATTTCGCCTGCCCAAGCCTTGCCCTCAGCGATGGCATCTTAACATCATCGTATCATTATCAAGTGGCATCAAATTGCAAAGGCGAGGCCTCCGTCGTGTGGCGCCCGATCATCGAGGTCACGGTGAAGAAGATAGGGAGATCAAACCGCTCCTTGACTCTTGGGTTCCTTGTAATGATGTTATTAGTTGAGTCGAGAATGGGCTTGAGCAGACCTGCCATGCTAGCCGAGGTGATGACGTCGCACCGATCAATGAGTTCCTCCACCGTCATCTTTCGGATCGGGGCAAGAATAACGGGGTTGTTTCCAGCTGTTCCCTCCATGGAAAACGATCGAACAATGGCGAGAAGAAAGGGTGAAGGGCTGAAGGAAAATGGAGGAGGGAGAGGAAAGCGTCGACAACAGTTCATCGAGAGGAAAAGCGAAGAGTCGGTGGGCGATTGCGAGTTGCCACGGTTCACGAAAGCGCCCAGCCTACGTCCGTTCGAAATACTCCTACTACTACGCCGTCGTCTCAGCGATATGTTGGAGCAGGACCACATGTCAGCGAAACATGGTGTGTAATTTCTCGTGCAAAATGCGATCTGGCGCGTTGGCCGAGTGCGCATTAGTTATCGACCTTTATTTTTTAATGGCGTGCCAATCAGTTTTGAAAACGACTAAGCGGTACTATCTGCGGAGAAAATATAAACTACTCTACCACTACTCCACCTCGGTACTAGTAGTATAAAAAAGATATATAGGCTGGAGCTTGGCGCTTTCTTGCTAAGGGCTGCCCACTTGCTTCTCACACTACCACCCTCTCTCGAGATCTAAAAAAGCGGCCCTCTCTCCTCCTCACGGTGGTCACAGATCCATGGGGGAAAAAAGGATGTGCAGCGTTGGCCTTTTCGTCGTCGGCGGCGAGTCACCTGCGGCGACAAGGCCGTCCTCTCGGACCTAAGCGCCCAGCAGGGATGGCCTCCGTCCCCAAGCTTCGCTGCCGTAGTGTGTGCGGAGGGCGGCGACCTGGCGAAGCCACTTCCGCCGACCCTCGGTATGCTACCTCTTTTGAACCATAACCTTGTTCTATTGCCCCATCTGCCGCGTCGTTGCATGTGGATCTTTTCCACTCCACCATCTTCCCAATTTGCTATCCTCTGCTTTGCTGCTGCCCCTTGAGGCGAAAACCATAATTTGCACTATTAAAGGAAACCATACTTCATGCAAACTAACACATATGCAGGTTGAATAAGGAAAGGAAGGGAGGCTGTCTTGTCCAGAGAGTAGGCATCGAACCGCATCTAGGTTGAAAGGGAAAATCAGTATCTAAGGAATGAGTCTCGTGTCTCTTGGTTGAAGAAGGGTAGAAAGGCATGACAATGCAATAGAGAATGACCAGGTCGAGTGGGTTGTTGTCCTCGCATAGGAAAAAGGTGGCTAAAGAGAACAAAAATGGGGCGTAATCCACATATGCTGCTGGATATTTGTTGCTCTGGGCAACCATACCTCCCTCACCACTCTGCGTCCAGTGGAGGTACATCGTCTTGGTCATGCCTTATGCTGAATGGGCCTCCCATGCTCTTATTGCCACTTTTTCTTTGTTAGTATAGCTTGGCCAGTCAAGTCAAGCAATGCTCTTGCTAAAGTGATGCCACATTTAACTAATGCCGCTCTCGGTCTAATGCCACCGATAAATTTAAGCAATGCCATTTAATGTCCTTTGGATTATTTCAGGGTTAGCTGTTGATTGTGGATGTATTAAAGATTTTTCAGCTAAGGCATTCTAATCTTTGTTGCACAACCGATATACCAATGATGAAACTTGTTACTACCTTCAGATTTTTGCCTTTGTTAATGTTTATAGATTACATACCTCACTTTCATGAGATAAGTTAATTTTTTTATGCAGTGTCACAAAAATGCCAAAGGCGCTGATGTCATTTTATTTTGGTTAAACTGCACGAGACAATTATGAAGACAAGAGGAAAGGTCAAGAGTGGGCACCTCCTCCTCCATTTGTTCTCTTGAGGAGAGTGCATATGTTTGTCTCTAATGCTGTCGACTACATACGACATCATGATGTAATGTTAAGTCATTTCCTTTTTACAGTGTCCTTTGAATTGTCAAAGCGGTGATGGCATTTTATTTTAGTAGAACTGCACAAAATTTGCTTAAAAAGAAGAGGAAAGGTGGGAATGGCTCACTTTTCGAGAAAAAACTATGCATGCCTTCACGACATCAGTGGTTGTTGCTTTATTTATTCCTTCAAACAGGTGGTTAGAAACAGTCTTGCTACCTTTTCCCATTAAGAAATTGGAATGCTTATATTTGTGAGTCTATGCTTCAACTAGTGCCACTTTTAGAGTAATCACACTTTCAATATCTATGCAAGCAGGGATGCTCGATTTTAGTGGAGCTGCACAAAAAGTCAACTGGTTCAACATTAGGAGCATGTTTTTTCCAAACCTTTATATCAATTGGTGGCACTATGAGCTGTTCATTACGAAGGTACATGGTTTGCTACTATCTTGCTACTCTTTTTGTCTTGTCATTAGATAGTAATACTAGTGGTTTGCATGTGAATTTATTGGCGGTGGACCTACATTGGAGGTGCGGGACAGGATTCAATGATTGGATGCTCAATTTGGTTGTATCGATTTCACCTCTTCCATCATTGCGAGCATGGATATCCTTGGTCGATGAAGAATAGGCGCTATATTTCTGCTCTGAACCAGCAAATCAATTGAGTATGAAATTGTCGAGGGCAAAAGTTAAGCATATCAGATTGTCGGTCGAGAACATAGCGAGATGCTAAGCGGAAGAGACATGTTTAAACCGAAAATACAAGGTGTGGTATATGTTTACTAGCTGCTTGATATTTGTGCGAGATAGAGATGTACGCCCGTTGCTATTTGGCAAACAAACAAAGTGTCCGCAATTTTGGTTGAACTGCACAAGAGAATAGTATAGTCCTTGCATGCGGTGCCATTTGAAAATAGACACGAGAAAGATTGGATAGTCACTTCATGGACTGCAGAAAAGTAATCTTGTACTATTAATTGGCCAACAACTAGGTGCTTCATTGCTTTGGTCGATTATACAATGGGCATAATTTTGCCTAAGTTAAAGTTTGTATTCGAAAATAGTCTCGCGGTGTGATCGAGAAGACCAAATCATATTGTAGTGGATGTTCCTCCATCATGAGTTGTTCATTCTCATGGTTCCGGCTGTTGGTGAAACCACTTACGTTTGCAAGAGGAATTGTAGACTTCACAAACAAATTTGTCTTTCGATCTGTCTTGAATGTTGGCCAAGAAGCATCCATGTTAGTAGGAAGAACAGATGTTTTTCTAGATCTTTGCTTTTGGAGCTACATATTTGTATATGATCATGAATCATTGAGATGCATTAACATGTTGATCTTATGTAAGGGAATTGTACTAGTTAGTTTTAGTTGCGATGCAAGATCCGAAGTGGCTGATCTTTGCTTTTGGAGCTACATATTTGTATATGATCATGAATCATTGAGATGCATTATGATTACTTATTTCTGTTAGCTCGGTGTTTACAAATTCTTGATCGATCACTAGCTAACCTACAAATGCACTCTGGCAGTTTTATTTGCGGCCTTAAGATCTGAAGTGGCTGTTTTTGAATAAAAATGCCTACCTCTGAAAAGCCCGACAAGCTACACTATTGATCCTACGAGATAAAAATGCCTACCTATGAAAAGCTGACAAGCTACACTACTCGATCCTACGGATAAATAGCGAGATCACGCATGTACTACCTCCTTTCCGGTTTGCGGGGCCCAATTCAAAGCGACCTACTCGATCCTACACGAATAAATAGTGGATCACATGCGTACTAGTACCTCCTTTCCGGTTTGCGGGGCTTAATTCAAACCTCTCACCAACCAAGGTACTCCCTCCGTCCGGGTTTATTAGTCCGTGAGCAAAGCGGCAAGACCAAGGCATGGCAATAATTAGCGGCATGCGAAGTTTAAGCCTAATTAATTCTAGCGATATAGGTGGCTGCATCGTGCCTCGGCTGCGACTTCGTTGCATGTTGCTTGGCGTACTTCCTCTGAGTGATTACGAGTGCACGCATGCGATCGGCCATAATTAAGGCAGCTAAGCGATGCAAAAAAGATCGCTTTAAATCCGTGGAATCATTATTGACAAGGAGGAGATGATTGAGTGCAATTGTTTGACCGCCATGCGGCGTGCGACCTGAAGCGGGGCGGGGCAGCACTGATCATAATTTCAGTTTCTCTAGTTTTCCACGGCAAGCTGGCGCTAAGCCATTATGCATTGAATTCCAATGACCGTCGCGCTACCTTCCGCCTATAAGTCTTGTTTCTCGGCCTTCTCCGGTGCCACCGTGACAACTTCGCCATATCCTCGTAAGCCCCACCGGCCCGGCGTCGCTCGCCACGTCGCCATGCCCCGCCCGTCCGCGGTGGCGTCGCGGGCGGTCACCGCCGGAATTAGTGTTGGGTTTTCACGGAAGGCGAGCGGAGGGAGGCATTCTATCTGTCTTTAGATCGCAATCACGGAGATCGAGGAGTTGTTGGGCGCGACCGCATGGCGGAGCAGGAGTTGTTGGGCGCGACCGCTGGCGGAGAGCAGCGTATCGCTGATTTGCGCCGCCAGCGGGACATGGAGCAGCAGCGCGCACCGACTACGTGGAGGGCGGCGCCCGGCAAATAGCCATGGAGGCTGTCGAGACGCGCCGCAGCGTTAGCGGCGCCGATTTTACTACCAGCTCGTCAAGTGGGTTTCCGGCTTGGAAGCAAGCCGGTGGACCGCCCGGCATGGAAAGAGCCAGCAGCAGCGCAACAGCGCCCTATCGCACCTCTAGCAAGTCCGGCGGCGGAGGGCGCGGTGCCGGCGTTTAGCATGGACAGCAGATGGCGGCGGCATCGTCTGGTTAGCTAAAGTAAGTTCGTGCTTGTATGCTACTAGAGTGGTAGTGGGAGTAGATAGTTAACTTGGCTATGATGGTTGTCAGCGTGGAAGTTCGATTACTCTATATGTGGATCCGACACTGTTACTTTGCTGCGAATGTTGAACTTTCCGTTTGAGCGTATGGAATGGGCTGTCATTTTTTAAATGGGTTGTATTTGTCCTCCACGGGTTTAGAGGCTGACTTGTGGGCCTAGCAAGTTGGCGCGTACACAATCGAGGAGATGATTGTGCGTGGAGAGGATGACAGCGAGGACCGCCAAGGTCATGGCGATCTGAAGCAAGTGCCTCCTTATTTCAAGCCAATAAGAAAATGGCTCCTCCTAGTGGATTCGACATCTGGGTCCCATGCCATTGTCAGCGTAGTCAATAAGCGAGAGAATTACTGTGGCGGCTAACACGAGGACCCGACAGCTCGCTTGATTATTTTGTTTTGGGTTAATTTGATAAATGCCACTCCAAATCTGGTGTATCAGAAATGCCACTTCAATTTCTAAACTTTGAAAATGCCATTTCATGCCATTTCTAGTGGCATTTTCAAAATGCAGGTGGCGTTTTCAAAGTTTACAAACTACGATGGTGTTTTCAAAGTTTGCAAAAATTGCGTTGGCATTTTCAAACTTTGGAAAGTGCGGTGGCATTTTATGAATCGCCATAATTGGGTGGCATTTATCTAATTTGTTTTTGAGGCAGGCGGGGTGTCAAGCTGGGCTGTGCGGGATACTCGGCTGTCTAGACAACCTTTTCTTTTATGTTTACCACAGACCAGTTGTCGGTTCAGGTTCGGCAGACCCTCTGAGATTCGAACTACAGGGGTGCACGGAGATCTCACCTCCAACCTACCTACACCTCGTCGCCTCGCAATGATCTAAACTACCCAAAAGAGCAACACAATGGACACAAGGTTTATCTTTGGTTCGGGCCACCATTGTGGTGTAATACCCTACTCCGGTGTGTGGTGTGGTGGATTGCCTCGAAATTTGAGGATGAGCAGTACAAGGAGGAACAACCTCGCGAGGTCTGTTCTTGGCAGTCACGATGAACTGCTAGGGGAGTTCGATCGCTTCTCTCTCTCGTTGCCTCTCTCTTTCTCCTTTTAGGATTGATCTCTAGCTGCCTCTACCACATGGGTGGCTAGTCCTATTTATAAGCGAGGCCTGGGCCTCTTCCCAAATATTAATGGGAAGGGCACCAATTGGCCATTTGAAGGGAACATCTAGTACACTTATCTGACTAAAGTCGGTCCTCGCTTTGCCAAAGACTCAGCGGTGGCCTTGGCTTGGGCTCCACGATGACCTCCTTCGGCCGTTCTGCTGGTCTTGGTCTTGTTGCACGAAATGGTTGCCTTTGCTTGATGCTCTACGCTGCGCTTGCCTCCTTTGCACCAAGAGAAATGAGGACACTGCCATGAGCTGGCGCCCTTAGTCGTCATGGCTTGCATCATGGGCACCTCACGAGGTAACCCGCCTTGATCTCTCGGCCTCCTCGCGAGCCCGGCTGGCGAGGCCGTGCACGAGAAGCTTCATGTCATCCGCCCAGCAATCTGGCCCCTCGCGAGGTCTTGAGCTTGTCTTGATGAAGATGGGCGTCTTGGGCCACCTTGAGCCACACCGCGGGGCGCGGTAGGAAAGTCAGGTACCCCGTTCCCGAACACGGATAGTAGCCCGGGCCCAAAGCGCTTTTGGCCTTGGCTTAGCGAAGGGCAAGTCTTGGCGCCTTGAGCCATAACAACCTGCTGACCTTAGGCGCCAGCGTGGCGATTGATTATGCGTGGGTGTCCCTGCTTCCCCCACGGCGCCTCGGCAACTTCTACGAATTGACAAGTCCCTGCATGCAAAGCGGGTCATGATTACTGTGATCGTGAAGGTCGACGGTTGGCCTTCCCGGCTATAAATGCAGAGCGGCGCGTGCCCTTCAGTCCATCTCTTCTTGCTTCTCCTTCTTCTCCATCCTGCGCCCTTGCTCCACGTTGCGGCAATGGCTCCGATCCATGGTTCTCCATGAGAAGAAAAAAGGCCCCAAGAGGGTCCGATCCGCTTCCGCCGAAAAGCGGCTAACCCTCTATCGTCTCCAACGTATCTATAATTTTATTGCTCCATGCTACTTTATCTATTGTTTTGGACTATAATGGGCTTTATTTTCCACTTTTATATTATTTATGGGACTAACCTATTAACGGAGGCCCAGTCCGAGTACTGTTTTTGCCTATTTGGTGTTTGAAAAGCGGAATATCAAGCAGTCAAGCGGAATGAAACCTTTGGGAGCGTGATCTTCTCACGAGCGTGATCCAGAGACTTGGACCCTACTCCAAGGAGTGCCACAGTGATCACGAGGTGGGGCACGCCCCTCCCCAGGTGCGCCCCCGCCTCGTGGGCCCCTGACGCTCCACGGCGTACTCCTTCCTCCTATATATACCTCGTAACCTCAACAGATCGAGGGCGGGCCAAAACCTAATTCCTTGCCGTACCTTCCTGTATCCACGAGATCCCATCTTGGGGCCTGTTAGGAGCTCCGCGGAGGGCATCCACCATGGAGGCTTCTACATCAACACCATAGCCCCTCCGATGAAGTGTGAGTAGTTCACTTCAGACCTTGGTCCATAGCTAGTAGCTAGATGGCTTCTTCTCTCTTTTTGGATCTCAATACAATGTTCTCCGCCTCTCTTGTGGAGATCTATTCGATGTAATCTTCTTTTTGCGGTGTGTTTGTTGAGACCGATGAATTGTGGGTTTATGATCCAGCTTATCTATGGAAAATATTTGATTCTTCTCTGAATTCTTTTATGTATGATTAAGTTATCTTTGCAAGTCTCTTCGAATTATCCGTTTGGTTTGGCCAACTAGATTGGTAGTTCTTGCAATGGGATAAGTGCTTAGCTTTGGGTTCAATCTTGCGGTGTCCTTACCTAGTGACAGAAGGGGTTGCAAGGCACGTATTGTATTGTTTCCATCGAGGATAACAAGATGGGGTATTTATCATATTGCATGAATTTATTCCTCTACATCATGTCATCTTGCTTAAGGCGTTACTCTATTTTTAACTTAATACTCTAGATGCATCTGGATAGCGGTTGATGAGTGGAGTAATAGTAGTAGATGCAGAATCGTTTGATCGACTTGTCACAGACGTGATGCCTATATACATGATCATTGCCTAGATAACCTCATAACTATGCTCAATTCATCAATTTCTCAACAGTAATTTGTTCACCCACCGTAGAATATCTATGCTCTTGAGAGAAGCCACTAGTGAAACCTATGGCCCCGGGTATATTCTCATCATATCAATCTCCATCACTTTATTTACTTGCTTTGCTTTTACTTTTCACTTTGCATCTTTATACCAAAATACCAAAAATATTATCTCTATCAGATCTCACTCGTAAGTGATCGTGAAGGATTGACAACCCCTAATCGCGTTGGTTGCGGGTAGCTATCGTTTTGTGCAGGTCGAGGGACTTGCGCGTATCCTCCTCTTGGATTGATACCTTGGTTCCCCAAAACTGAGGAAATACTTACGCTACTTTGCTGCATCATCCTCTCCTCTTGGGAAATCCAGCATGATGCTCAAGAGGTAGCAAGAAGAATTTCTGGCGCCGTTGCGGGAGGTCTCATAAAGTCAACATACCAAGTACCCATCACAATCCCTATCTCTCGCATTACATTCTTTGCCATTTGCCTCTCGTTTTCCTCTCCCCTACTTCACCCTTGCCGTTTTATTAGCCTCTCTTTCCCAATCTCCCCTCTTTTCCCTTTGCCTTTTGTTTGCTCGTGTGTTGGTTTGCTTGCTTGTCGCTATATGCGCAATTGGGAAATTATCGCCAATATGGGTGATAATAATATGGAAAATTCTGAAGCTCCTTTGAAGAATCCCATACCTATCACATAAAAGATTTGAATCGGTAGTGGTAATATTATTGGAAAATGAGTTATTCAAGATTTCTTTACTTGTGTTGGTGCTTTACCCTCTATGGGTGGTTCTATTCTCCATAGAACTAGTAGTCTTCTTGGACGCTATTGCCATGCTTATCGTTGAACTTGAAAGGCAATTTATGCATATGCACCCTTCTATACAAAGAATTTTCCTAGAATTTTCTAATATTGAACACTCCTCATTAAGCGTGCTGCTACTATCTTTTGGCTCATGAATTCAGATTTATAATAAAAGTAGCCAAAGAAATCTTTGCGCATTATAGGGTGGGCCTTGGCCGTCCTCCCATAGAATCTATCCTTTTGATCAAGAAGAAATAATCGTTTTCAATCCATCGACTATGTTGCTTTCAATAAAAATCTTAGAAAAAAGGTGCCTACCAATATTTTAATTGATAGAATCTCTGAGCTTAATGATGATTTGGCTATTGAAATAATGAGCTAGGATTCTCTCTTGAATATAGGCTCACCAAGTTCTGTCAAAGAATGCTTATAATGATGAATTGGTTGTGCAATCTGAAGGGCGAAGAGGAACCTATACCTCCTAAAATTGATCTTGGGGACTTTTGTCCTATTAAATTTAGCCCTTTTGATTACTTTTGCTTGCCTCAAAGAAAACTTTCTGCTGAACATAGAGAATATGAAAATGAGTTTCACCGATCTATCTTATTACTACGGCACCACCTAGTAATTAGTGTTTGTGCCAAGTTGGACCTATTGGATCTTCTTGGATGATAGTTATTTGATCTTGCTGTAATTTCCAGAATCTTTGTGCTCAGTGCCCGAATTGTTAAAAATCACAAGAACGTGATAAAATAGTGATTCCAATTGATGATGATCAATAAATAAATTGTCCAGGTCGTCTAATTTTGGTAGAATTTTTTGGGTTCCAGAAGTTTGCGTTGGTTACAGATTACTACAGACTGTTCTGTTTTTGACAGATTCTGTTTTGCGTGTGTTGTTTGCTTATTTTGATGAATCTATGGCTAGTAAAATAGTTTATGGTCCATAGAGAAGTTGGAATACAGTAGGATTAACACAAATATAAATAAAGAATGAGTTCATTACAGTACCTTAAAGTAGTCTTTTGTTTTCTTTCTCTAACGGAGCTCACGAGATTTCTATTGAGTTTTGTGTTGTGAAGTTTTCAAGTTTTGGGTGAATTCTTTTGATGGATTATGGAACAAGGAGTGGCAAGAGCTAAGCTTGGGGATGCCCATGGCACCCCCAAGATAATCTAAAGACACCAAAAAGTCAAAGCTTGGGGATGCCCCGGAAGGCATCCCCTCTTTCGTCTACTTCCATCGGTAATTTACTTGGAGCTGTATTTTTATTCACCGACATGATATGTGTTTTGCTTGGAGCGTCTTGTATTATTTGAGTCTTTGCTTGTTAGTTACCACAATCATCCTTGCTGTACACACCTTTTGAGAGAGCCATACATGAATTGCATTTCATAGAATACTCTATGTGCTTCACTTATATCTTTTGAGCTTGATAGTTTGCTCATAGTGCTTCACTTATATCTTTTGAGCTTGATAATTTTTGCTCTAGTGCTTCACTTAGATCTTTTAGAGCACGGTGGTGGATTTGTTTTAAAGAAACTGATCTCTCATGCTTCACTTAGATTATTTTGAGAGTCGTTAATAGCATGGTAATTTGCTTAATGTTAATATACTTGATATTCAAGATATGTGAAACTTTCTTTTGAGTGCTTGAATACTAAGATAAGTTTGATGCTTGATAATTGTTTTGAGATATGGAGGTGATAATATCAAAGTCATGCTAGTTGAGTAGTTGTGAATTTGAGAAATGCTTGTGTTGAAGTTAGTAAATCCCGTAGCATGCACGTATGGTTAAAGTTGTGTAACAAATTTGAAGCATGAAGTGTACCTGGCTTGTGCATCCTTATGAGTGGCGGTCGGGGACGAGCGATTGTCTTTTCCTACCAATCTATCCCCCTAGGAGCATGCGCGCAGTACTTGATTTTTGATGACTTCTAAATTTTTGCAATAAGTATATGAGTTCTTTTGACTAATGTTGAGTCCATGGATTATACGCACTTTTACCTTTCCGCCATTGCTAGCCTCTTCGGTACCGTGCATTGCCCTTTCTCACATTGAGAGTTGACGCAAATTTCGCCGGTGCATCCAAACCTCGTGATATGATACGCTCTATCACACATAAACCTCCTTATATCTTCCTCAAAACAGCCACCATACCTACCTATTTATGGTATTTCCATAGTCATTCCGAGATATATTGCCATGCAACTTTCCACCGTTTCGTTCATCATTATTATGACATACATTACTTTTGTCATATTGCCATTGCATGATCATGTAGTTGACATCGTATTTGTGGTAAAGCCACCATGCATTATTTTTCATACATGTCACTCTTGATTCATTGCACCATCCCGGTACACCGCCGGAGGCATTCATATAGAGTCATAACTTGTTCTAGTTTCGAGTTGTAATCCTTATGTTGTAATCAATGGAAGTGTGAATGATCATCATTATTAGAGCATTGCCCAAAAAATCCCCACAAAGAAAGGCCAAAAAAAAAAAAAAAGGCCAAAAAAAAGAAGAAAAGAAAAGGGCAATGCTACTATCTCTTTTTCCACACTTGTGCTTCAAAGTAGCACCATGTTCTTCATGTAATGAGTCTCATATTTTGTGTTTCAAAGTAGCACCTCGTTCTTCATGCAGTGAGTCTCATATATTGTGCTTCAAAGTAGCACCTTGTTTTTCATATAGTGAGTCTCATAAGTTGTCCTTTTTATACTAGTGGGAATTTTTCATTATAGAACTTGGCTTGTATATTCCTACGATGGGCTTCCTCAAATGCCCTAGGTCTTCATGAGCAAGCAAATTGGATGCACACCCACTAGTTTTCTTTTGTTGAGCATTCATAGCTTTAGTGCATCCGTTGCATGGCAATCCCTACTCCTCATATTGACATCAATTGATGGGCATCTCCATAGCCCGTTGATTAGCCTCGTCAACGTGAGACTTTCTCTTCTTTTGTCTTCTCCACACAATCCCCATCATCATATTCTATTCCACCCATAGTGCTATATCCATGGCTCACGCTCATGTATTGTGTGAAGGTTGAAAAAGTTTGAGATTATTTAAGTATGAAACAATTGCTTGGCTTGTCATCGGGGGTATAGAAGTTGGGAACATCTTTGTGTGACGAAAATGAAGCATAGCCTAACTATATGATTTTGTAGGGATGAACTTTCTTTGGCCATGTTATTTTAATATGACATAATTATTTTGATTAGTATGCTTGAAGTATTATTATTTTTATGTCAATATGAACTTTTGTCTTGAATCTTTCGGATCTGAATATTCATATCACAATTAAGAAGATTTACATTGAAATTATGCCAAAGTATCCTCCGCATCAAAATTCTCTTTTGTCATTTACCTACTCGAGGACGAGCAGGAATTAAGCTTGGGGATGCGATCGTCTCCAACGTATCTATAATTTTGATTGCTTCATGCTACTTTATCTATTGTTTTGGACTATAATGGGCTTTATTTTCCACTTTTATATTACTTTTGGGACTAACCTATTAACGGAGGCCTAGCCCGAAATTGATATTTTTTGCCTATTTGGTGTTTGAAAAAGCGGAATATCAAGCGAGTCCAAGCGGAATGAAACCTTGAATGTGATTTTCTCACGAGCGTGATCCAGAGACTTGGACCCTACTCCAAGGAGTGCTAGGCGGTCACGAGGTGGGGCGCCCCCCGCCCTCGCGGGCCTCGTGGGCCACTCCACCGGCGTACTCCTTCCTTCTATATATACCTCATTACCCCCAACAAATCGGGGACGGAGCCAAAAACCTAATTCCACCGCCATACCTTCCTGTATCCACGAGATCCCATCTTGGGGCCTGTTCCGGAGCTCCGCCGGAGGGGGCATCTACCACGGAGGGCTTCTACATCATCACCATAGCCCCTCCGATGAAGTGTGAGTAGTTTACTTCAGACCTTCGGGTCCATAGCTAGTAGCTAGATGGCTCGATGTAATCTTATTTTTGCTGTGTGTTTGTTGACACCGATGAATTGTGGGTTTATGATCCAGCTTATCTATGGATAATATTTGAATCTTCTATGAATTCTTTTATGTATGATTGAGTTATCTTTGCAAGTCTCTTCGAATTATCCGTTTGGTTTGGCCAACTAGATTTGTAGTTCTTGCAATGGGAGAAGTGCTTAGCTTTGGGTTCAATCTTGCGGCGACCTTACCCAGTGACAAAAAGGGTTGCAAGGCGCGTATTGTATTGTTGCCATCGAGGATAACAAGATGGGGTATTTATCATATTGCATGAATTTATTCCTCTACATCATGTCATCTTGCTTAAGGCGTTACTCTGTTTTTAACTTAATACTCTAGATGCATGCTGGATAGCGGTCGATGAGTGGAGTAATAGTAGTAGATGCAGAATCGTTTCGATCTACTTGTCACGGACGTGATGGCTATATACATGATCATTGCCTGGATAACCTCATAACTATGCTCAATTCTGTCAATTGCTCAACAGTAATTTGTTCACCCACCATAGAATATCTATTCTCTTGAGAGAAGCCACTAGTGAAACCTATGGCCCCCGGGTCTATTCTCATCATATCAATCTCCATCACTTTATTTACTTGCTTTGTTTTACTTTTTACTTTGCATCTTTATACCAAAAATACCAAAAATATTATCTCTATCAGATCTCACTCTCGTAAGTGACCGTGAAGGGATTGACAACCCCTAATCGTGTTGGTTGCGAGTAGCTATCGTTTTGTGCAGTACGAGGGACTTGCGTAGCCTCCTCTTGGATTGATACCTTGGTTCTCAAAAGCTGGGGAAATACTTACGCTACTTTGCTGCATCATCCTCTCCTCTTGGGAAATCCATGGCGCGGGCACCATGGGCGGCGCCGCCGTCGGCGCCCGGCGAATCGCAGCGATGTCGCGTTGTTCCTCCGGAGTCCATGTCGAGGCTCCTCCGAGTTTGTGCTCACGCCGCCATGCCTCCTCGGTATTGGATTCGCCTTCCTCCCTCCTTCGCCCGTGATTCCGTGGGGGATCTCGGAGCTCTGGTTGCGGCACACGGCTGCAGCACCCTTGCGACAGGAGGCGGAGGTTGCGGCCGTCGCTCGGGCAAGGTCTTCATGACTCGAGGCTGGGGCGAGATCGCCCGGTCTGCGGGGCGGCGCCCTCGTGATCCACAGGTCTGCAGCGCTTCGTGATGTTCTTCAAGGTCTTGACGGAAGGGCGCGGGTGGAGTGCTTCCACGAGAGAGGTGGTGAGGCCTGCCCGCGGCAAAGACTAGGCTCACCGATCGCTCCCCTAGGAGCTCCTCAGGTGGCAGAGGCGTCAGAGGATCCAGCGACTCCGCTGAGCTCTTCACGACCCCGGAGACGAGCGACGATAGCTACGCGCCCCTGAGCTTGTGTCGCTCTCGGAGCAGGGCTGGCTCGTCAGGCCGCCGCCGCCACTGATCTGGATGGGGTTGGCGCCGGTGCCTGACGGCCCACTGTTGATGATGGCGTCTTTTGCAAAGGTGCGTGTAGTTAGCGGTCTTTAGGATCTGCTCCCTTTGTTCCCTGCGAGGAATCGAAAAACGCGCCCCGTGGGGGCTTGTAAGGTGCCTGCGGTTCTGTTTTTTAATATGATCCTTGTCGTGAAGTGGTGCGAGATGCTCATCCCATCTTAAGCTTAGTTCCTCCTTTCAAACCTCGCGAGGCTTGATGCTCTGTGCCGGCAGGTCCTGGTCCCAAAGCGAGGCTTGACCGTCGTTGGTATGCCAAATCGCGATCTTGTGGTCAAGGCGAGGAGGTGGCGGCCGGGGTCGATAGAGCCCACTGAGTCGCGATGCTCGGAGGTCCCCTTTAGCGCTCAAGCAGCCATCGTTCGGTGAGAAAGGAACGCGGCGTTGCTAACGGGATTGCTTTAGGACCGGCGTAGGTGCTGCGATAGCTAATATTTCCGGAGGATGACTTATCTTGGGGGTGGGAACCGCTTCTTAGTGCGGCGTTAGGTCCGCGAATCGGCGATGAGGTTGCTGGCGAGGTCCGCGTGCCTCTTCCTCTCACCTTTACTCCCTTTACTGCTCTCGTCCTCGGGTCCGGCCCTCGGCGGGCTCAGCCGTCGCTGGTATGCGGTCGCGATGCCGTGGACAAGGTCGGAAGGTGAGGGCTGGAGAGCGATAGGAGCCCATGAGTGCCAATACTCGGTACCCCCCTTTAGCGTGCAAGCGGCTCGCGCGGGCGAGAGTGAAGGAGCGCCGTGAGGGCCTCGCTGGCGCTGCTCCCTGCAGGCTCATCACAAAAAGAGCGAGTTTGCCATGACAATCGACGGTCGGCCGTTGGTTGCTCTGGAGGGTGACGAAACCTTGAAAAGCAGCGAGTGGCGCTATGCGGGACCGCCAGCGGCGAGCTCAGCCATTCAGGTTTGTCGGTGTTGCGAGGGCGGACCCATGCATAGCGTCGTGCCGTTAAGGAGCAGCTCCATCGGTTGGTGTCAATCGGCGGGCGACTAGGTCAAACCGTTAATCACGAAGAGCAAGTCCATTTAGATAGGTGCGAGAGAAAGCGGACATCGCTGGGTCGGGCTGGCGACTTGGGGATAGCGCAGCCGAGGCGCCCCAATAAAGTAAACTAGAAACATGAATCAAAAGGATACATGCATGATGCGGACCCTGCGGCACAGGAATGATGCAGCCACAGAGGCGCTCGGCTGAAAATGAAACTTCGAAGGATGTCACTGATAATGTTGAAGATGAAGGATCTTTGAAGTAGCGGGCGTCGTGCGCTGCTGAAGCCGATCTTCAGAGCCCCAGGCCCGAGGCCTCGGGAGGCTCGGGGCTGGTGGCTCCTCGCGGACCATCTCCATCTCTGCCGGGACTCACGGGCGCTGGCCGCCAGAGCCTCAAGATGCTCCTCATGAGGTGCTGGCGGCGTGGCAGCCGCGTTCGGCAAGCCGTAAGGCATCTGAGCGTAGATGTGGGGTGGACCTTCACACACGCCCAGCGTGAGGGCAGGCGCTCTGAGGCGGCTCGGTTGAGCCTGGTATGTCGATCACAGACCGCAGCCCACCATCCTCGCTGGATGGAGAGCTACGGCGGAGTGGCGGGCTGCCACTCATGACTCTTGACTCCTGCAGCTCTGAATGATCTTGGCGAACTCCCGAGGGTTTGGCCTTCCTTGCCTCGCTCCTTCCAGGGAAACATGCTTTGAAACACGCCTCCAAGTGGTGCCGAGCTCCTCCTCGTGATCCTAGCAAAGTCGGTGGCCCCAGGGAGAGCCCCGAGCCTTGCTCGAGGAGGCGCCAGGTGCGTCTTCCTATCTGACGAAGAAGGTGCCCCCTGAGCAGGCGCGGACCACGAGGGCCTGCCTCCCGAGGTCGGGCAGGCGATGTCTTCTTCTTCTTAGGAGCAGCCTCGGGGAGCCTTCGCTCCTGTGATCTGGGTCTTCAATTGGCCAGCGGCTTGAAAAGCACGCTCCGGGGAACCTGCTGCGTCTCTCTCTTCACAAGGCACCGTGATGACTCCACCGCTTCTGGCATCTTGAGGACATTGTAGCCGTGATGAGTCACGGCCATGAATTGGCGAGCTGGGTGCAGGGATGGCATTGTATGGTGGCGAATGTGGCGGCGTTGAAGTCAATGAGCTCGGTCGCGGTGGTTGTCGCGCACCCGAAGGTGACGAGGCGGACCTGCCCTATCGGAACTATGGAGCCATCGGTGACTCGGAGAAAGGCTTGGTTGGCTGAAGCTGATTGTATGGCACTTGGAGATTGTTGAATGTCTCGGCGGACGGGATGTTGAGCCCTGCTCCGCCATCGATGAGGTCTGGTGACTTGCGTTCTTTGATGATTGGGGAACAAAGCATCGGGAGGACTCGGCTGTGGCTGCGCGCAGAGCTGATCTGCTTGAGCTGAGCGTGATGGCGGCGCTGACCACTGAGGCGCGTGGCCCGAGCTTGGGAGGACTGCATTCACTTGTGGCGAACTGCTTGAAGATCTGTTGAGAGGCTGGGGCTTGAGCTCCGCCCGGGATGCAAGCGATTGCGCGGCTCTGAAGCCCCAGCCCCTCGTCTGATGATGGTCTTCATTTCTCCTTGGCTGCGATGGCGGAGGAGGGAGGCCTGCGTTGCCTTGCAGGCGATCCTCGCGAGGCTGATCCTCGGCCTCCCTCATGGGCGGGTCCCTCCAACCACCCTCATGAGGCTGATCCTGCCCGGCCGGTCCTCGCTGGTCAGTCCGCCACCCTTGGCGAGGCCACGATCTTCCCAACGTCTTGCGCTTCTTCCTCCTCCTCGGTCGTAGCCTCGATCGCTTGTGATCAGGCGTCGACCGGTCATCTCTTACCGGCCCTGAGCTCTTGGCATTCGTTGGTGTTGTGGGTGTGGAGGTCGTGGTACCGCATGATACCGGCTGCCCTTGGAAGACTCGGGATGATCCATGCCTGCTTGGTGTGCGGTTACGCATGTGCACGGCAGCCCCTTGCGCTTCACGTCCTTGACCTTGGGCTTCTTCTCTTACAGGTCGGTGGCACGCAGCTCGAGGAGGAAGGCATCCTTCTCTCCACTGGCGCGCAGTAGCCAAGTGGAACAACTCGAGGATGTGCACGGTCTTCATGCATCGCCATGACTCCTCCTTCATCTTGGCGTCACGCACCGTTGGAGAAGGCTGAGATGATGGCTTCCTCGGTCACCTTAGGAATCTTGAGGCGTGCGTTGTTGAAGCGCTGGATGTACCTGCGAGGTCTCTCTGGCTGCTTTGTTTGATCTGGCGCATGTCACTCCTGGCGGGAGGCGGTCGCGAGTGCCTTGGAAGTTGGCGATGAAGCGGGTGCGCATCTCGTCGAGGAGGAGATCGTGCGAGGCGAGTTCGAGAGCAGTGCGAGCACCGTCCTTGAGCACCATGGGAAAGCGATTCGCCATGACCTTCTGCGTCCCTCTTTGGCGGCGATGCCCAGCTTCGTGAAAGCTGGAGGAACTCCAGGGTCGGTCGTGCCGTCGTGGCGAGGAGGCAGGTGCAGCGAACTTGCCGGGCCATGCGGCGCTGCATAGCTTCGGTGGTGAAAGCGCGGCAGCCTGCGATGTACAGGAGGCCTTTGGTGCGGAGGGCTTGATCTTGCGGGTCCCGTCTTGCTGCCGCTGGGCAGCAGCGAGTCTTAGCGTCTTTGGAGCGAGGAGCGATCGTGGCGGGCGGTCGAGGAGCACTCGGGCAGCTTCTTGGGGCGAGGACCTCTTGGCAGCTCTGCTCTTCTTGCTTGCTGGTGCGGACGGAGTGGGTTCGCCCGGGGCCATCGCCTTAGGGCCAAAGCGCCTTCTTGAGGGGCGGTGGCGCCCGAGCTTCATCGCCAGCGCAAAGCGGCGGCGGTCGATGAGAATAGCGGTGCGAGAGGCCCCAGCGTGTGAGCAGGCTTCGGCGGCAGCGGTCGAGCCACTCCTCATAGGCGTCATCGGCAGGCGGTAGCATAGGAGCTCGTTGCGCGATGAGTGCGGCTCGAGCCTCCATGGTAGCGGCAGCGGCTCGGAACGAAAGAACCAGCGGCGAGTGAAGGAGTAGCGGTGCGGCCGTCTCGCCTCATGGATGGATCTTTGGGGCGGCGCTTTGCTTGCTCGTTCCCCGGGCGGTGGCGGCATTGTGGCGGCGATGGGGAGCAGCGGCGGCCGCCGACGAGGCCGTCTGGCGGCGGCAGTAGCGAGCGGCTCGGCGCTCGGCCTTGCGAGCCCGACAAGCGTCGACATGGATGTGAGGGCGGCGAAGAATAGAGGCGTGGCGGATTCGGTGCACCCCTACCTAAGCGCCAAATGTTGGATTTGGGTTCCGGCGAGCCTCTAGGTTCGAACTACTGGGGTGCGGAGATCTCACCTCCAACCTACCTACACCTCGTCGCCTCGCAAGGATCTAAACTACCCAAAGAGCAACACAATGGACACAAGGTTTATACTGGTTCGGGCCACCATTGTGGTGTAATACCCTACTCCAGTGTGTGGTGTGGTGGATTGCCTCAGGGGGCCGATGATGAACAGTACAAGGAGGAACAGCCTCGCGAGGGTCTGTTCTTGGCCGGTGCGACGAACTGCTAGGGGGAGTTCAGACGCTTCTCTCTCTCTCGTTGCCTCTCTCTTTCTCCTTTTAGGATTGATCTCTAGCTGCCTCTACCCTGTTGGTGGCTAGTCCTATTTATAGGAAGAGGCCCTGGGCCTCTTCCCAAATAATAATGGGAAGGGCACCAACAATTGGCCATTTGAAGGGAACATCTAGTACACTTATCTGACTAAAGTCGGTCCTCGCTTGCCAAAGACTACAGCGGTGGCCTTGGCTTGGGCTCCCGAGCATGACACCAGCCCGATAGTTTTTCTTTACGAAAATGGCTAGCCCAGTTTTTTGTGATTTGTCAAGTAAGTAAACTTTATCAGGCCTATTGGGCTGTAAATCTTTCAAGGCGAGGAGAGCTTCATTAATTTGGCGAGAAAATAGCCTATCGATAATGAGAAATGGGCTGTACATTTTAAAACACATCAAACCGGCAATTATTTTCAAATATATTTTTTCATTTCGAGATTTTAAATTGCATTTATTTTTATGCGTGGACAATTTATTGGATTTTATATTGATATACATTTATTTTCAAAATCAGTCTGAATGTGACTCGAAATTTCAGGATTAAAAACAGTTCAGACCGCACCGACATATGCAAAAGTTCATATAATTTTTTAACCGTGGCCACAATATGGGTTGTAATGCTAACAAAAAGAATATGGGCTCCAAAAAAACCCGTAAGAATTAGAAAATGGGCTGTAAATTATTTGAAATAATGCCAGATGGGCTGTATGCTGTTTTCCACAGATTTGAGGCTTTCCACAGATGGCCTGTATATTGTTGGATGTCCATCCAACGGCCGTCGTGCTTCTTCAATCTCTGCTCTTCCTGCTCCAGCCGCTCAAACAAGCGCCGGCGGGACTACTGCTCCCTCCTCCCGCGGCGGCTGTCTGCTTTGTGAGCCTCACCGCCCACCGTACTCAATCGATGGCCTAGCCATCCCTCTACTCACCACACTGCTGTTATTCTCGGTGACGGCAGAACGATAAACCCTCGTGCGGTCGTACTCCCCTCCGTGTGGGAAACAAAAACAACTGCGAGTCTTCCACCGCCTCCGTGTCGTTACCCGGCCTGCGCCGTTGTCCACATACAGTGCTCTCGGCGTGGCGTGGTCGGCGTATAGCGACCGACATGCATCTGAAGTGGGTTATGCGTGGAGAGGTGACATTGGGTCCTGACCGCCGCGCAGGAAATGCCTCCTTACGGCGCAAAATAATGATTCCTCCATCGACATCTGGGACCCACGGAAGGGCCTCTGTATTTAGCGAAAAAAACAATACCTCCGCTGACAGCTCGAACCCACCAACTATATCTTCGCACGCAAGGAAGTGCTTCCTTATTACGCACAAAAAAATGAATACTCCCCCTGCTAGCTGGGACCCAGTATAGTGGGCCTACTAAGTTGGCGGGGATGAAGGGCTTTGTCAACTTAGTCAATATGCATGATTCTAGCTCATTGACCGTCGATGTCCATCCAGCGGCCGTGGTGCTTCTTCAACCTCTGGTCTTCTTACTCCGGCCGCCCAAAGCAGCGCGGTCGTGCCTTTGCTCCTGCCTCCCGTGGCGGCTGTCTTTGCCCTTGAGGCCTCACCGCCCCATACTACTCCCACCGCTGGCGAGGCCATCCCTCCCTCCACTCACCCATACCCCTGTTATTCTGCGGCGGCGGCGCCGCCGAACGAGTGAACCCTCGTACTCCTCTCCGCGTGGGCATCCACTGCGCGTCTTCCCGGCTCCGCGTCATCCCTTCCTAGGCCTCGCCGCCGTCCACGGCGGCGTGCTCTCGGCTGGCGTGGTCAATGTGGTCAGCGACGAATTCCATCGGAAGAATCTTGTCGTGGAGTGGTGACGGTGGGTCCACGGCGGCCGCAAGGAAGTGCCTCCTTATTGCCCGAAAATAATTATTCCTCCACGACAGCGAGGACCCATCGGACGCCCACGGTATATCGCGAAAAACGTTTTCCCACGACTGCTGGGACCCACACGGACCCTTTGTATTTCACGAAAAAATGTTCCCGTCTTTGTCGGCTCGGACCCACGGAAGTGCCTCCTTATTACGCACAAAAATGAATACCCCACCTGGCTGGGACCCACCTTGGTGGGAGGCTAACTTAATGGGCCTACTAAGTTGCCGGGGACGGAGGGCTTTGTCAACTTAGTCAATATCTGCGATTCTAGCTCCGGTGACGTCGATGTCCATCCAGCGGCGTAGTGCTTCTTCAACCTCTGGTCTTCTTGCTCGGCCGCCCAAACCAGCACGGTCGTGCCTCGTGCTCCATCCTCCGTGGCCGTCTGCGATCGGCGGAGGCCTCATCGCCCCTACTACTCCCGGCCTTGGCGAGGCCATCCTCTACTCACCAACACCCCTGTTATTCTGCGGCGATGGCAGCCTCACACCGCAGCGAACGGTGAACCCTCGTACTCCTCTGGCGTGGGCATCCTTTGCCGCGTCTTCCCGGCTCCGTGTCGGCCTCGCCGTCCACCGCCACAGTGCTCTCGGCGGTGGCGTGGTCAGCGTGGTCAGGCGGCTTCCATCGGACGTGGACTGCGTGGAGAGGCTGACGGTGGGTCCACGGCCCACGAAGGAAGTGCCTCCTTATTACGTGCAAAATAATTATTCCTCCACACGGCGGGGACCCACGGACGGGCCACCGTGTTCGTGAAAAAATGTTTGCCCTGACTGCTGGGACCCACCAGCTACATATTCGCGCATGAGGAAGTGCGTCGGGCAAAAAAAGCGATTAAGCCCCACGATTCTTTGGGACCCACCAGCTACATCTTAGTGAGCAAGGAAGTGCACGGCGGTCGGGACCCACCTGGTGAGCGTATGTAGCGTTGTCATTCTGGTCGCGAATGTATGCGTACATATATCTGGTGGATGTAGAGCGGCGCGCGTGTCGTAGTAAGCGCGCATGTAGCATGTACTGCGTCGTTACATCGGCGGGGGTGCAAGAAAGAAAATACAGCCCGTATGTGTACATACGGGCAGGGTCTCGAATGCCTACTCGCGCATACGTCGGCGAGGGCTCGTGTACATGGCTGGGTCGGACGGAGCTGCGTCGTAAATCGTGTTCATGGGGAGGCAGCGAAATCGTCGTGTTCATGGGGAGAGCAGCGGAATCGTCGTGTTCATGGGGAACAGCGGAATGCGTGGTCGTCTTCATCGGGTGGGATTGGATGGAGCAGGCAATGGAAATGAGGCTGGCGTACCACTGCGAAGGAAATGGACCTCCTACGTTCGGAGCAGGGTTGTAGCGACCCGACCTCAGGCGGTCAAGCCTACGTGTTCTTTGTGCCATCCACGGATCGAGTATCTTTGGCACACAGTACATCAATGTATATATCAAAGTGCAATCACATGTATAAATAACGTAAAACTGATATATACCTCATAAGTCTGTGAAACAAATAGTGGTGTGGAGTCCCATCAACGCCATCGGCGGGTTGAGTGTAGACCCGTAACCTGTATCGTAACTCTTACTCGTCGAAGAAAATCCTGCAACATGATACGTTGCAGCCGTGTAAATCGATACATTGAATGTACGGTAAGATCACAACATGAATAAGCAGATGGTAAAACTATACTATATGCAATTTGGCTTTGTGGCTCTGTATCTGAGTTTTGTTTGCGTAAAAGCTGATTTTATTTTCCCTACATCAAAGGAATAAATGAAGTCTGTACTATGGAGTTTTCTATCATGACATGGTTCCGCCAACCGATGTCTCATAGCCCAAAATCATCATATGTTGCCCACAATTAAGTTATCAATCCGGTGTTGAGAGTTCGAGATAGATCCAAGTCGGATGCTCAAATTGTCGTGGCAAGGGACACGGCTAATCGATTAGGTTTAAACCCTCTGCGAGAGGTTTGTACACTTTTCCGCAAGATTCGATCCCTCTCTTTACGTTCTCGCACTTGAGGTGTTTGAGAACAAGATGGCCGAAACATGGTCTTCCGAAGAGTTCTTGACCCTTGTCGGTGCTCATCCCATCCTACCGTAGTTCTACATCTGCTAGCACCGTCCCAGCCAGAGTCACAACTAAGGTCAACCAAGCGAGCCCATAATGACTTGCGGTTGCACGGGTAAGCTTAGGGCATGAAGTATTCTTCCGTCTCTTTGAGTCTGGGTGAAGCTTTCCGCAAGATGTCATGGCGCTTCTCCATGCATCGGCCAACCCTTTGGTTTCTCCGAGGTGCCGTCAGCAAATCCTTCACCCGTGAGTGTGTATTGAATTCTTGTCTTGAGTCTTGAAGTCTTGAGGCCTTGAAGATGCGGTCCTTGCAGATTCCATCATGGAGTTATCGTCATTCCGTAGATCCTCCATTCTCACACCACTCCAGTACTCATACCAACCCGTCTACTATAGCGTAGCATTTAAATAAATAACGTCCGGGCTTGGTAACAGGTGATGGGTTCCTACCTCATGCATACTACTCAATTACAAGGATTCAATAACACTCTTGAGGGTGGTTGCAAAGGTGCCACTAAATGCAATAAAACATAGGTATGAAAGCATGGTCAAAGTGAACTTGCCTTCTTGCGATCTTGAAAACTAAGGGACTCGTGGTAGCAAGCTTCACACTCCGGAAATTCTACGAGGCAAACAATAATCACAATAAGCATATAGCATATGATCACTTAACAAAATAGCATAGCAACATAACACACCAAAACAAACGAATCAAAAACCCAAAAGAAAACTCGAAGAAATCCAACTCAAAGTTTTCCTACTTCAAGCAACAACTAGAAATAGTTTTACATAACAAAATTTTCTCAACATAACCTGACCATGGGTTTATGTTAACTTAACATAAAGGAATGCATTAAGCAACTAGGAGCAAAAGGAATCAATTTAAAAGCTATTATAAAACTCCTAGTAGGCCTAATTCAAATTTTAGTAAGAAAAATAAAATAAAACTTTTATTTATTATAATTAAAGTTCATGCTCTAAAGTGATAGAAACTAACCTAGAATAATCTATCACATGTGAAAAATAAATTTATTTGCTAATTAAAATAATAGGAAAAACAGTATCTAGTTAATTAATTAAGAATAACAAGATTCTGCTAGAAACTATTTTTATTAATCCTAAAATAACCAAATTAATTCCTATGGTTAGGAAATGTCAAAACAAAGTTGGGACAAAAGAATCACCCAAAATAATTTTCCTAACTAATTTTATAGCAGATTTACTATTCTGTCTAAATTTAAAATAAAGCAGTTTTAAATAATTTTAACATAGCTAAATATATTTTCTACAGAAACTATAAGAAATTTTCAAACCAACAAAAAAGAATCACTTAAAAATATTATGTAGATTAAAAGTTATGAATTTTCAAATCTGAAACTATTACATTAAAACAGAAAAACGAAAATAAAGAAAAAGCGGCTAAATGGGCCTAACTAGCGCTTTGGCGTAATATAACTAAAAGCGGCCCTAGGGTTAAACTGAATCGGGCGGTACTAAAAATAAAACCCTAACTTAAAATTAAACCGGACTAAACCGGGCGAACAGGTTTATATAAAAACGTACCCCTTGAGAGTTCTAATCTGGACCGTCAGGCTAGATCGGACGAGGAGGTGAACTCGGTGGCTTACGGTGGCGTGGCGGAGGCTCGAGGCGGCGATGGTTCAGCGACTCCGGTGGTCGGGCGCCGTGAGGTCTCCGCGGGTGCTGTGTGTGAGGAGTCCGGGGTGGGGTGAGCCGAGCTCGGGGTGGCGGGAGGTCAGGCGGTGGCAATGGCGGCGCTCTCGGGCTCAGCGAGGCCTTTGAGAGTGGGAGAGGTCAGCGAGGGAAATGGGGTGAGGGAGGGCTTTTATAGGGGAGGCGGCGATGTCTTGAGGCGAGATCGGGAGGATCGGGTGGATCCGGAGATCCTGGGATCTCCGTGGCGCTCTCGTCTTGTGATGAGGAGAAGGAGGTGGGGCCCTTTGTCGTGAGAGGAGGAGAGGGAGTGCGGTCGGGTGGCCGACCGGATGGGTTCAGGCGAGGAGGCGAGGCTGGCTCATTGGGCCGTCATTGGTGTGGTAGGCTGGCTCGACCGCTGGTGGGCGCTTTGGCGTGGGTGAGTGAGGGGCTGCCAGGTCTTGGCTGGGCGGTCGGCTGGTGGTGCTGGGCATTTTTTCCTTTTCTATTTTATTTTTTGAAAAAATAAAAACCGAGATATAATTTAAAATATAAATATTTTATATAGGACATATATATACCAAAATAATCAGGGAATATTCCTATCATTTGAACATTTTCGAGGCAAAATCCGAGTTTATAAAATTCATTTTTCCAAAAATTCAAATAAAACCAAAATTTGAATTCAAATTCCAAAACTTCAAAACTTCAAATGCCACTCAAATTCAAACAACATGCATAGGTGCTTAGCTATAATTGTAAAACATACCAAATAGGAAATTTGGGATGTTCTGAAATCTGATGATCGGGAGGGGTGTGGCGTACCACAAAGCGGAGAAGCGGACCTCCTACAGTGGCGGGAGTCTGTTGATCGGGAGGGTGTGGCGTGCCATAAAGCAGACCAAGCGGACCTCCTACAGTCAAGCAGAGGTCTGTTGATCGGGAGGGTGTGGCGTGCCATAAAGCAGACCAAGCAGACTTGTGTTGGAGCATTACAGTCAAGCAGGGGTCTGTTCGCCGGGAGGGTGTGGCGTGCATAAGCAGGACTCCACGGGATACTATTCATCTCCACCATTGACCTCCTCCGGCCTCCACGGGCTACCGTCGACCTCCTCCGGCCTCCACGGGCTCCTGTTCATCCAGCCTCCACCGCGCTTCTCCACGCTCTTGTTCAACCACCCCTCCACCGTCTCTGTTCATCCAGCCCTCCACACCACGTGGTCCTGTTCAACCACCCCTCCACGGGCACCCCTCCACCGTCTACTGTTCATCCAGCTCTCCACACCACGGGATCCTGTTCATCGACCCCTCCACAGGCACCCCTCCACTGTCTAATGTTCATCCAGCCCTCCACCACACCACGGGGTCCTGTTCATCGGAGAGCAACGCCACCGCTCCTTATTCATCAACCCCCCCCCCCCACCCAGCATAGCGCTCCTGTTCATCCAGGCAGCATCGATCGGCTTGATTAGCGGCGGTAGCAAAGAATCGTTCGATCGGGTTCGATTAACGCCATCGATCGATCGCTCGGGTTCCGTAACGTGTAGCCTACGGTGCAATCGCTCGGGTTGATTAGAGCCCAACGCCTCGCTTCGGGTTGATTAGAGCCACGCCTACGCACTGCAGCAGCGTCGTGTATGAGAAAGCAGCATCGCTCGGCCCGACCTCCCCGTAACAGGAACTCCCGAAATTTTCCTCCCCTTGCTTCTACCACGGTTTTTCCGTCATGGGCCAGCCCAAAGAATGTCATGCAGCTGCGTCTCGGCCCGCCCGGGACGAAAAGCCGATTTTCTGTCATGATTTTTTGTCATAGAAGTAGGAGCCCACCACATCTATGATGATACCGGGTTTGTCACAATTATCATCATAGAAGTGTCATATGTATGACAGAAAAAATTTCATTCGGCCCAAAATGACACAGATGTGTCTTTTTTTGTAGTGGAAGGAGAAGGAGAAGGAAGGAGAGGAAGGAAAAGGAGGAAAGGGGGGTTGGCCCCCTAGTCCAATTCGGTTTGGGCGGGGGCAGCAGCCTGCCTCCTCTCTTCCACCACTTGGTCCATGAGGCCCACTGCTTCTTCCTTGTATTCCCGTAACTCCCCGGTACCCCCAAAAATACCCGAATCACTCGGAACCTTTCCGATGTCCGAATATAGTCGTACAATATATCGATCTTAACATCTCAACCATTTCGAGACTCCTCGTAATGTCCCCGATCTCATCCGGGACTCCAAACTACCTTCGGTACATCAAATCACATAAACTCATAATACAATCGTCATCGAACTTTAAGCGTGCGGACCCTACGGGTTCTAGAACTATGTATACATGACCGAGACATGTCTCGGTCAATAACCAATAATGGAACACGGATGCTCATATTGGGTCCCACATATTCTCTGAAGATCTTTATCAGTCAAACCGCATAACAACATCGCTGTTCCCTTTGTCATTGGTATGTTACTTGCGAGATTCGATCGTCGGTATCTCAATACCTAGTTCAATCTAGTTACCGACAAGTCTCTTTACTCATTCCGTAATACATCATCCATAACTAACTCATTAGTTACAATGCTTGCCGAGCTTATAGTGATGTGCATTACCGAGTGGGCCCAGAGATACCTCTCCGACAATCGGAGTGACAAATCCTAATCTCGAAATACACCAACCCAACAAGTACCTCCGGAGACACCTGTAGAGCACCTTTATAATCACCAAGTTACATTGTGACGTTTGGTAGCACACAAAGTGTTCCTCCGGTAAATGGGAGTTGCATAATCTCATAGTCATAGGAACATGTATAAGTCATGAAGAGAACAATAGCAACATACTAAACGATCAAGTGCTAAGCCAACGGAATGGGTCAAGTCAATCACATCATTCTCCTAATGATGTGATCCTGTTAATCAAATGACAACTCATGTCTATGGCTAGGAAACATAACCATCTTTGATCAACGAGCTAGTCAAGTAGAGGCATACTAGTGACACTATGTTTGTCTATGTATTCACACATGTATTATGTTTCGGTTAATACAATTATAGCATGAATGATAAACATTTATCATGATATAAGGAAATAACTAATAACTTTATTATTGCCTCTAGGGCATATTTCCTTGATCTCCCACTTGCACTAGAGTCAATAATCTATTTCACATCGACATGTGATTTAACACCAACAGTTCACATCACCATGTGATTAACACCCATAGATCACATCCTCATGTGACCAACACCCGAAGGGTTTACTAGAGTCAATAATCTAGTTCACATCGCTATGTGATTAACACACAAAAAGTACTAAGGTATGATCATGTTTTGCTTGTGAGAGAAGTTTAGTCAATGGAGTGCATACATTCAGATCCGTATGTATTTTGCAAATTTCTATGTCAACAATGCTACTGCGGAGCTACTCTAGCTAATTGCTCCCACTTTAAATATGTATCCAGATTGAGACTTAGAGTCATACGGATCGGTGTCAAAACTTGCATCGGCGTAACCCTTCGTGAACCTTTTATCACCTCCATAATCGAGAACATATCCTTATTCCACTAAGGATAATTTTGACCATTGTTCAGCGATCTACTCCTAGATCACTATTGTACTCCTTGCCAAACTTAGTGTAGGGTATACAATAGATCTGGTACACAACATGGCATACTTTATAGAACCTATGGCTGAGGCATAGGGAGCGACTTTCATTCTCTTTCTATCTTCTGCCGTGGTGGGCTTTGAGTCTTACTCAATTTCACACCTTGTAACACAGGCAAGAACTCTTTCTTTATTTTTCCATTTGAACTACTTCAAAATCTTGTCAAGGTATGTACTCATTGAAAAAACTTATCAAGCGTCTTGATCTATCTCTATAGATCTTGATGCTCAATATATAACAACTTCACCAAGGCATTTCTTTGAAAAACTCCTTTTCAAACACTCCTTTATGCTTTCGAGAAAATTCTACATCATTTCGATCAACAATATGTCACTCACATATACTTATCGGAAAAGGCTGTAGTGCTCCCCTCACTTTCTTGTAAATCGGGCTTCACGCAACTCTGTATAAAACTATATGCTTTGATCACACTATCAAAACATACATTCCAACTCCGAGATGCTTGGACCAGTCCATAAATGGATCACTGGTGCTTACACACTTTGTTAGCATCTTTTGGATTGACAAAACCTTCTAGTTGCATCATATACAACTCTTCTTTAATAAATCCATTAAGGATTGCAATTTTGTTATCCATTTGCCAGATTTCATAAAATGCGGCAATTTCTAACATGATTCGGACAGACTTAAGCATCGCTACGAGTGAGAAAATCTCATCATAGTCAACACCTTGAACTTTGTCAAAACCTTTTTGATAAGTCTAGCTTTGTAGATAGTAACACTAATATCAGCGTCCGTCTTCCTCTTAAAGATCCATTTATTTTCTATGGCTTGCCGATCATCGGGCAAGTCAACCAAAGTCCACACTTTGTTCTCATACATGGATCCCATCTCAGATTTCATGGTCTTAAACCATTTCGCGGAATCTGGGCTCATCATCGCTTCCTCATAGTTCGTAGGTTCGTCATGGTCTAGTAACATGACCTCCAGAATAGGATTACCGTACCACTCTGGTGCTGAACGTACTCTGGTTGACCTACAAGGTTTGGTAGTAACTTGATCTGAAGTTTTATGATCATCATCATTAGCTTCCTCACTAATTGGTGTAGACATCACTGGAACTGATTTCTGTGATGAACTTCTTTCCAATTTGGGAGAAGGTACAATTACCTCATCAAGTTCTACTTTCCTCCCACCCACTTCTTTCGAGAGAAACTCCTTCTCTAGGAAGGATCCATTTTAAGCAACAAAGATCTTGCCTTCATATCTGTGATAGAAGGTGTACCCAATGGTCTCTTTTGGGTATCCTATGAAGATGCACTTCTCGATTTGGGTTTGAGCTTATCATGCTGCAACTTTTCACATAAGCATCGCAACCCCAAACTTTAAGAAAGACGACTTAGGTTTCTTGCTTAACCATAGTTCATACCGTGTCGTCTCAGCGGATTTTTGGTGCCCTATTTAACGTGAATGCAGCTGTCTCTAATGCATAACCCCAAAAGAATAGTGGTAGATCGGTAAGAGACATCATAGATCACACCATATCTAATAAAATGCAGTTCTGACGTTCGGACACACCATTACACTTGTGGTGTTCGGTGGTGTCAATAGTGAAACTATTTCACATTGTTTTAAGCTGAAGGACAAACTCGTAACTCAAATATTTTACCTCTATGATCATATCGTAAAACTTATATTTTCTTGTTACGATGATTCTCCACTTCACTCTGAATTTTTGAACTTTTCAAATGTTTCAGACTTGTGTTTCATCAAGTAGATATATACCCATATCTGCTCAAATCATATGTGAAGGTCGAGAAAATACTTGATACTTGCATGAGCCTTAACACTCATCGGGCGCTTACATCGGTATGTATTATTTCCAATAAGTCGGTTGCTCGCTCCATTGTTAGGAGAAGCGGAGTCTTAGTCATCTTGCCCATGAGGCATGGTTATAAGCATCAAATGATTCATAATCAAGTGATTCCAAAAGTCCATCAACATGGAGTTTCTTCATGCTCTTTACACCAATATGACCTAAACGGCAGTGCCACAAATAAGTTGCACTATCATTATTAACTTTGCATCTTTTGGCTTCAATATTAATATGTGTATCACTACGATCGAGATCCAACAAACCATTTTCATTGGGTGTATGACCATAGAAGGTTTTATTCATGTAAACAGAACAACAATTATTCTCTAATTTAAATGAATAACCGTATTGCAATAAACATGCTCAAATCATATTCATGCTCAACGCAAACACCAAATAACACTTATTTAGGTTCAATACTAATCCCGAAAGTATAGGAAGTGTGCGATGATGATCATATTAATCTTGGAACTACTTCCAACACACATCGTCTCTTCGCCCACAACTAGTCTCTGTTTATTCTACAACTCCCGTTTCGAGTTACTACTCTTAGCAACTGAACTAGTATCAAATACTGAGGGGTTGCTATAAACACTAGTAAAGTACACATTAATAACATGTATATCAAATATACCTTTGTTCACTTTGGCATCCTTCTTATCCGCCAAATACTTGGGGTAGTTCCGCTTCCAGTGACCAGTCCCTTTGCAGTAGAAGCACTTAGTTTCAGGTTTAGTTCCAGTCTTGGGCTTCTTCACTTGAGCGGCAACTAGCTTGTCGTTCTTCTTGAAGTTCCCTTTCTTCCCTTTGCCCTTTTCTTGAATCTAGTGGTCTTGTTAATCATCAACACTTGATGATCTTTCTTGATTTCTATCTTCATTGATTTCAGCATCACGAAGAGCTTGGGAATCGTTTTCGTCATCCCTTGCATACAGTAGTTCATCACGAAGTTCTACTAACTTGGTGATGGTGACTAGAAAATTCATCAATCACTATTTTATCTGGAAGATTAACTCCCACTTGATTCAAGTGATTGTAGTACCAGACAATCGAGCACATGCTCCTTTGCTTGAGCCATTCTCCTCCATCTTTTAGCTATAGAACTTGTTGGAGACTTCATATCTCTCAACTCGGGTATTTTTCTTGAAATATTAACTTCAACTCCTGGAACATCTCATATGGTCCATGACGTTCAAAACGACTTTGAAGTCCCGATTCTAAGCCGTTAAGCATGGTGCACTTAAACTATCAAGTATTCATCATATTGAGCTAGCCAAACGTTTATAACGTCTGCATCTGCTCCTGCAATAGGTCTGTCACCTAGTGGTGCATCAAGGACATAATTCTTCTGTGCAACAATGAGGATAAACCTCAGATCACGGACCCAGTCTGCATCATTGCTACTATCATCTTTCAACTTAGTTTTCTCTAGGAACATATATAAAACATAGGGAAGCAACAACGCGAGCTATTGATCTACAACATAGATATGCTAATACTACCAGGACTAAGTTCATGATAAATTAAAGTTCAATTAATCATATTACTTAAGAACTCCCACTTAGATAGACATCCCTCTAATCATCTAAGTGATCACGTGATCCAAATCAACTAAACCATAACCGATCATCACGTGAAATGGAGTAGTTTTCAATGGTGAACATCACTATGTTGATCATATCTACTATATGATTCATGCTCGACCTTTCGGTCTTAGTGTTCCGAGGCCATATCTGCATATGCTAGGCTCGTCAAGTTTAACATGAGTATTCTGCGTGTTCAAAACTGGCTTGCACCCGTTGTAGATGGACGTAGAGCTTATCACACCCGATCATCACGTGGTGTCTGGGCACGACGAACTTTGGCAAAGGTGCATACTCAGGGAGAACACTTTTATCTTGAAATTTAGTGAGAGATCATCTTATAATGCTACCGTCAATCAAAGCAAAATAAGATGCATAAAAGATAAACATCACATGCAATCAATATAAGTGATATGATATGGCCATCATCATCTTGTGCTTGTGATCTCCATCTCCGAAGCACCATCATGATCACCATCGTCATCGGCGCGACACCTTGATCTCCATTGTAGCATCGTTGTCGTCTCGCCAACTATTGCTTCTCGACTATCGCTACGCTTAGTGATAAAGTAAAGCAATTCTGAGCGATTTTATTGCATACAATAAGCGACAACCATATGGCTCCTGCCGATTGCCGATAACTCAATTCTGAAACATGATCATCTCATACAATAAAATATAGCATCATGCCTTGACCATATCACATCACAACATGCCCTGCAAAAACAAGTTAGATGTCCTCTACTTTGTTGTTGCAAGTTTTACGTCGCTGCTACGGGCTGAGCAAGAACCGTTCTTACCTCGCATCAAAAACACAACGATAGTTCGTTAAGTTAGTGCTGTTTTAACCTTCTCAAGGACCAGGCATAGCCACACTCGATTCAACTAAAGTTGGAGAAACTGACACCCGCCAGCCACCTGTGTGCAAAGCACGTCCGTAGAACCAGTCTCGCGTAAGCGTCTGGCGTAATGTTGGTCGGGCGCTTCATCCAACAATCCCTTGAACCAAAGTATGACATGATGGTAAGCGGTATGACTTTATCACCCACAACTCACTTGTGTTCTACTCGTGCACATAACATCTCGCATAAAACCTGGCTCAAAACCCTTTGTTGGGAGCGTAGTAATTTCAAAAAATTCCTCCGCTACGCAAGATCATGGTGATGCATAGCGAGAGGGAGAGTGTTGTCCACGTGCCGTCGTGAACCGAAAGCGAGCGTTAACTGCTTGAGTTGATGTAGTCGTCGTCTTCACGATCGACCGATCAAGTACCAAGCGCACGGCACCTCCGAGTTTAGCACACTTCAGCTCGATGACATCCCTCGAACTCCGATCCAGCGAGCTTTGAGGAGAGTTCCGTCGACATGGCGTGGTAACGATGATGATGTTCTACCAGCAGGGCTTCGCCTCAGCACTGCTGCGATATTATCGAGGTGGATTTTGGTGGAGGGGGGGGGCACCGCACACGGCTAAGAGATCAAGAGATCAATTGTTGTGTCTACGGGGTGCCTCCCTCCTCCATATATAAAGGGGGGAGGAGGAGAGGGCCGGCCAAGGGGAGGAGGCGCGCCCAAGTGGGGCAATCCTACTCCAAGTAGGATTCCCCTTCTTTCCTAGTCCAAGTAGGAGAGGGGAAGGAAGGGAAGAAAGGAGAGGGAGGAAAAGGAGGAAAGAGGGGCCGTCCCCCTAGTCCAATTCGGTTTGGGCTAGGGGGGGGGCGCCCTGCCTCCTCTCTTCCACCACTTGGCCCATGAGGCCCATTGCTTCTTCCTCGTATTCCCATAACTCCCCGGTACCCCCAAAAATACCTGAATCACTCGGGACCTTTCCGATGTCGGAATATAGTCGTCCAATATATCGATCTTTACGTCTCAACCATTTCTAGACTCCTTGTCATGTCCCCGATCTCATCCAGGACTCCGAACTACCTTCGGTACATCAAATCACATAAACTCATAATACAATCGTCATCGAACTTTAAGCGAGCGGACCCTACGGGTTCGATAACTATGTAGATATGACCGAGACACGTCTCCGGTCTATAAGCAATAAGCGGAACCTGGATGCTCATATTGGCTCCACATATTCTCGAAGATCTTTATCGGTCAAACCGCATAACAACATCGTTGTTCCCTTTGTCATCGGTATGTTACTTGCGAGATTCGATGTCGGTATCTCAATACCTAGTTCAATCTCGTTACCATCAAGTCTCTTTACTCGTTCGTAATACATCATCCCACAACTAACTCATTAGTTACGATGCTTGCAAGGCTTATAGTGATGTGCATTACCGAGTGGGCGAGATACCTCTCAGAGCAATCGGATGACAAATCCTAATCTCGAAATCGCCAACCCAACAAGCACCTTCGGAGACATCTGTAGAGACACCTTTATAATCACCAAATTACGTTGTGGCGTTTAGTAGCACATAAAGTGTTCCTCCGATTAGCAGGGTTGCATAATCTCATAGTCATAGGAACATGTATAAGTCATGAAGAAAGCAATAGCAACATACTAAGCGATCAAGTGCTAAGCTAACGGAATGGGTCAAGTCAATCACATCATTCTCCTAATGATGTGATCCCGTTAATCAAATGACAACTCATGTCTATGGCTAGGAAACATAACCATCTTTGATCAATGAGCTAGTCAAGTAGAGGCATACTAGTGACACTATGTTTGTCTATGTATTCACACATGTATTATGTTTTCGGTTAATACAATTATAGCATGAATGATAAACATTTATCATGATATAAGGAAATAAATAATAACTTTATTATTGCCTCTAGGGCATATTCCCTTCATCAATCCAGTAGGAGACCACGCTCAAGTCCCTCGCACCTACACAAACAAATAAGAACCTCACAACCAATGCGATAAAAGGGGTTGTCAATCCCTTCACGGTCACTTACGAGTGAGATCGATAGATATGATAAGATAATATTTTTATGATAAAGATGCAAAGTAAAATAAAAGGCAATAGTAATAGCTAGTTGATGGAAGATTAATATGATGGAAAATAGACCTGGGGGCCATAGGTTTCACTAGTGGCTTCTCTCAAGAGCATAAGTATTACGGTGGGTGAACAAACTACTGTCGAGCAATTGATAGAATTGAGCATAGTTATGAGAATATCTCGTATGATCATGTATATAGGCATCACGTCCGTGACAAGTGACCGACTTACTTTGCATCTACTACTATTACTCACACATCGACCGCTATCCGGCATGCATCTAGAGTATTAAGTTCATAAGAGCGAGATGGCAGCTTTAAGAAAGATGACATGATGTAGAGGATAAACTCATGCAATATGATATAAACCCCATCTTGTTATCCTTGATGGCAACAATACAATACGTGTTGTTTCCCTTTACATCCTTTGGGATCGAGCACGCAAGATTGAACCCAAAACTAAGCACTTCTCCCATTGCAATAAAGATCAATCTAGTAGGCCAAACCAAACTGATAATTGAAGAGACTTGCAAAGATAACCAATCATACATAAATGAATTTAGAGAAGATTCAAATATTGTTCATAGATAAACTTGACCATAAACCCACAATTCATCGGTCCCGAAAAACACACATAAAAAAGATTACATCGAATAGATCTCCACGAGAATCGTGGAGAACTTTATATTGAGATCGAAAGAGAGAAGAAGCCATCTAGCTAATAACTATGGACCCGAAGGTCTGAGTAAACTACTCACACATCATCGGAGGCTATGGTGTTGATGTAGAAGCCCTCCGTCATCAATGCCCCCTCCGGCAGGACGCCGGAAAAGGCCCCAAGATGGGATCTCACGGGTACAGAAGGTTGCGGCGGTGGAATTAGGTTTTTTTGGATGCTTCTGTTGGCTTGGGGGCACGCATGTATATATAGGAGGAAGAAGTACGTCGGTGGAGGTGGGCCCCACGAGGGTGGAGGGCGCGCCCAGGGGGTAGGCGCCCCCTGCCTCGTGCTCTCCTGGTTGATTTCTTGACGTGGAATCCAAGTCCTCTGGATCACGTTTGTTGCGAAAATCACGTTCCCGAAGGTTTCATTCCGTTTGGACTCCGTTTGATATTCTTTTTCTGCGTAACACTGAAATAGGCAAAAAAACATCAATTTGGGCTGGGCCTCCGGGTAATAGGTTAGTCCCAAAAATAATATAAAAGTGTATAATAAAGCCCATTAAACATCCAAAACAGAATATACTATAGCATGGAATAATAAAAAATTATAGATACGTTGGAGACGTATCAAGCATCTAAGCTTAATTCCTGCTCGTCCTCGGTAGGTAAATGATAAAACAAATTTTTGATGTGGAATGCTGCTTGGCATAATTTTCAATGTAATTCTCTTAATTGTGGTATGAATGTTCAGATCCAAAAGATGCAATACAAAAGTTTAATATTGAAATAAAAATAATAATACTTCAAGAATACTAACTAAGCAATTATGTCTTCTCAAAATAACATGGACAAAGAAAGTTATCCCTACAAAATCATATAGTCAGCTATGCTTTATCTTCATCACACAAAGTATTTAATCATGCACAACCCGATGACAATCCAAGCAATTGTTTCATACTTTTGGTGTTCTCAAAGTTTTTCAATCTTCACGCAATACATGAGCATGAGCCATGGACATAGCACTATATGTGGAAAAGAATGGAGGTTGTGGAGAAGACAAAAAGGGAGAAGATAGTCTCACATCAACTAGGCGTATCAATGGGCTATGGAGATGCCCATCAATAGATATCAATGTGAGTGAGTAGGGATTGCCATGCAACGGATGCACTAGAGCTATAAGTATATGAGAGCTCAATAAAAGAAACTAAGTGGGTGTGCATCCAAATCGCTTGCTCAAGAAGACCTAGGGAATTTTGAGGAAGCCCATCATTGGAATATACAAGCCAAGTTCTATAATGAAAAATTCCCCACTAGTATATGAAAGTGACAACATAAGAGACTCTCTATCATGAAGATCATGGTGCTACTTTAGAGCACAAGTGTGGTAAAAGGATAGTAGCATTGTCCCTTCTCTCTCTTTCTCTCATTTTTTTTTCTTTGGCCTTTTCTCCTTTTTTATGGCCTTTCTCTTTTTTTTATTTAATCAGAGTCTCATCCCGACTTATGGGGGAATCATAGTCTCCATCATCCTTTCCTCACTTGGGACAATGCTCTAATAATGATGATCATCACACTTTTATTTTCTTACAACTCAATACATAGAACAAAAATATGACTCTATGTGAATGCCTCCGTGAATACCGGGATATGCAATGAATCAAGAGTGACATGTATAAAAGAATTATGAGCGGTGGCTTTGCCACAAATATGATATCAACTACATGATCATGCAAAGCAATATGACAATGATGGAGCATGTCATAATAAGCGGAATGGTGGTAAGTTGCATGGCAATATATCTCGGAATGGCTATGGAAATGCCATGATAGGTAGGTATGGTGGCTGTTTTGAGGAAGGTATATGGTGGGTTTATGATATCGGGGAAAAGTGTGCGGTATTAGAGGCTAGCAATGGTGGAAGGGCGAGTGCGTATAATCCATGGACTCAACATTAGTCATAAAGAACTCATATACTTGTTGCAAAAATCTATTAGTTATCAAAACAAAGTATTACGCGCGTGCTCCTAGGGGGATAGATTGGTTGGAAAAGACCATCGCTCGTCCCCGACCGCCACTCATAAGGAAGTCAATCAATAAATAAATCATGCTCCGACTTCATCACATAACGGTTCACCATACATGCATGCTACGGGAATCACAAACTTGAACACAAGTATTTCTCAAATTCAAAACTACTCAACTAGCATGACTCTAATATTACCATCTTCATATCTCAAAACAATTATTAAGCATCGAACTTCTCATAGTATTCAACACACTCATAAGATTTTTTTACTAATCTTGAATGCCTATCATGATTAAAGCAAATTACCATGCTGTTTTGTAGGACTCTCAAAATAATCTAAGTGAAGCATGAGAGAACAATAGTTTCTATAAAACAGATCCACCACCATGCTCTAAAAGATATAAGTGAAGCACTAGAGCAAAAACTATATAGCTCAAAAGATATAAGTGAAGCGCACAGAGTATTCTAACAAATTCTGAGTCAAGTTTGTCTCTCTCAAAAGGTGTGTACAGCAAGGATGATTGTGGCAAACTAACAAATAAAGACTCAAATAATACAATATCTCCAAGCAAAACACATATCATGTGGTGAATAAAAATATAGCTCCAAGTAAAGTTACCGATGGACGAAGGACGAAAGAGGGGATGCCTTCCGGGGCATCCCCAAGCTTTGGCTTTTTGGTGTCCTTAGATTATCTTGGGGTGCCATGGGCATCCCCAAGCTTAGGCTCTTGCCACTCCTTGTTCCATAATCCATCAAATCTTTTACCAAAAACTTGAAAACTTCACAACACAAAACTTAACAGAAAATCTCGTGAGCTCCGTTAGCGAAAGAAAACAAAACACCACTTCAAGGTACTGTAGTGAACTCATTTTTTATTTATATTGTTGTTAAACCTAATGTATTCCAACTTCTCTATGGTTTATAAACTATTTTATTAGCCATAGATTCATCAAATAAGCAAACAACACACGAAAAACAGAATCTGTCAAAAACAGAACAGTCTGTAGTAATATGTAACTAACGCAAACTTATGGAAATCAGAAAAATCTACCAAAATAGGACGTCCTAGACAATTTGTTTATTGATCTACTGCAATTGTAATCAGTATTTTATCACGTTCTGGTGATTTTTAACAATTGTTTTCGTGAACAGAAAGTTTCTGGAATTTTCAGCAAGATTAAATAACTATCATCCAAGAAGATCCTATAGGTTTAACTTGGCACAATCACTAATTAAAACATAAAAAAAAATCTAACCAGAGGATAGATCAAATATTTATTCCTAAACGTAAGCAAAAAGCAAAAAAAAACTAAAAATAAAATTGGGTTGCCTCCCAACAAAGCGCTATCGTTTAACGCCCTAGCTAGGCATTGACAATAATAATGATGCTCACATGAAAGACAAGAATTGAAGCACAAGGGAGCATCTTGAAACACGTGACAAACACATCTAAGTCTAACATACTTCCTATGCATAGGCATCTTATAGGCAAATAAATTATCATAGCAAGCAAAAACTAGCATATGCAAGGAAGAGGAAAGAAACAATAGCAATCTCAACATAACAAGAGGTAATTTAGCAACATGAAAATTTCTACAAGCATATTTTCCTCTCTCATAATAATTACATGTAGGATCATAAGAAAATTCAACAATATAGTTATCTCAAAACATATTCTTAACACTATCCACATGTATGCAAAGTTGACACTCTTCCAAAATAGTGGGATTAACATTAACTAAAGTCATGACCTCTCCAAACCCACTTTTATCAAAAACTTCATAAGATTGAAAATCCTCCAAATATGTGGGATCTAAAGTTCACACTCTTCCAAACCCACTTTCAACATTATTGCAAACATTATTATCAATGTCATATTCATCATGGAGCTTAAATAAATTTTCAAGAACATAAGAAGAATCACCCCAATCATGATCATTGCAACAAGTAGTAGACATAGCAAAACTAGCATCCCCAAGCTTAGGGTTTTGCATATTATTAACAAAATTGGCGCCAAGAGAATTTATAGTAAAATCATTGCAATAATGCTTATTATTCAAAGATCTATCATGAATTGCTTCATAAAGTACTTCATCACAATTTTCAGATTCACAATTTAAAGCAAAACCTCATAAAGTTAATCTAGTGCACTCAACTCACTAGCAATAGGTTCATCATAATTGGATCTCTTAAAGAGATTAGCAAGTGGATGAGGATCCATAAACTTTTAGCAGCGAAGATGCTAGCAAAAGAAGGCACATGGAAAAGAGAGGCGAATAAAAGGAAAGGGTGAAGTGGGGAGAGGAAAGCGAGAGGCAAATGGCAAATAATTGTAATCGAGGATAAGGATTTGTGATGGGTACTTGGTATGTTGACTTTTGCGTGAACACACCGACAACAGGCGCTAGAAATCCTTCTTGCTACCTCTTGAGCACTGCGTTGGGTTTTCCCTTGAAGAGGAAAGGGTGATGCAGTAAAGTAGCGTAAGTATTTCCCTCAATTTTGAGAACCAAGGTATCAATCCATAGGAGACCACGCTCAAGTCCCTCGCACCTACACAAACAAATAAGAACCTGCAACCAAGCGATAAAGGGTTGTCAATCCCTTCATGGTCACTTCGAGTGAGATATGATAGATATGATAAGATAATATTTTTGGTATTTTTATGATAAAGATGCAAAGTAAAATAAAAGGCAATAGAAATAGCTAGTTGATGGAAGATTAATATGATGGAAAATAGACCCGGGGGCCATAGGTTTCACTAGTGGCTTCTCTCAAGAGCATAAGTATTATGGTGGGTGAACAAATTACCGTCGAGCAATTGATAGAATTGAGCATAGTTATGAGAATATCTAGGTATGATCATGCATATAGGCATCACGTCCGTGACAAGTAGACCGACTCCTGCCTGCATCTACTACTATTACTCCACACATCGACCGCTATCCAACATGCACCTAGAGTATTAAGTTCATAAGAGCGGAGTAACTCTTTAAGAAAGATGACATGATGTAGAGGATAAACTCATGCAATATGATATAAACCCCATCTTGTTATCCTTGATGGCAACAATACAATACATATCGTTTCCCTTTACATCCTTTGGGATCGAGCACGCAAGATTGAACCCAAAGCTAAGCACTTCTCCCATTGCAAGAAAGATCAATCTAGTAGGCCAAACCAAACTGATAATTTGAAGAGACTTGCAAAGATAACCAATCATACATAAAAGAATTCAGAGAAGATTCAAATATTGTTCATAGATAAACTTGATCATAAACCCACAATTCATCGGTCGATAAACACACCGCATAAAAGAAGATTACATCAAATAGATCTCCACGAGAATCGTAGAGAACTTTATATTGAGATCCGAAGAGAGAAGAAGCCATCTAGCTAATAACTATGGACCCGAAGGTCTGAGGTAAACTACTCACACATCATCGGAGGCTATGGTGTTGATGTAGAAGCCCTCCGTGATCAATGCCCCCTCGGCGGGGCGCGAGAAAAAGGCCCCAAGATGGGACCTCACGAATGCAGAAGGTTGCGGTGGTGGAATTAGGTTTTCGTGGATGCTTACATTGGTTTGAAAGTGCGTAGGTATATATAGGAGGAACAAATCGTCAGGTGGAGCAACATGGGCCCCATGAGGGTGGAGGCGCGCCTAGGGGTAAGCGCGCCCCTGCTCTCGTGCTCTCTGGTTGATTTCTTGGCGTGGACTCCAAGTCCCTGGATCACGTTTGTTCGAAAATCACGTTCCCAAAGGTTTCATTCCGTTTGGACTCCGTTTGATATTCTTTTTGTGCGAAACTCTAAAATAGGCAAAAAAATAGCAATTTGGGTTGGGCCTCCGGTTAATAGGTTAGTCCCAAAAATAATGTAAAAGTGTATAATAAAGCCCATTAAACATCCAAAACAGAATATAATATAGCATGGAACAATAAAAAATTATAGATCGTTGGAGATGTATCGGAGGGTTTCTCCATACGGGCTGAAAGCAGGCAGACAAGGTCCGTCCTTTGTTTTCGAGTGTATTTTTATTTTGACTTCGATTGTCCTTGAATCCGATTGACACTGATCAACTTCTTGCCTTGCAGATTTATCTTTGAGAGGTACTCGATGCGAGCAGGGAGTAGGTCTAGGAGGGCCGAGAGTCTTGTGAGGCGGTGGCTGGCAGTCCCCGGCGACCGGGAAGACAAGAGTGATGACTTAGACGGTGGTGAGGAAGTCGACTCACCGCCTCATTCGAAAAGCGCTCAAGCGGACACATGACCTAGCAGGTGAACATGGCAAGCGGTTGCGTCGAGTGCTTGAGCATCGAGCGCACTCGGACATCCACTCCTGATCCGACAGAGAAGGCACCGAAGCAACCCAAGATTGTGCCTACAAAGTCTCAGAAGACCTTGCCTAAGATCAAGGTGGATGTTCCCGTTGCTTCCTCGTAAGTACTTCTCCTCCCTACTTTTCTTTTGCTCGAGAATTCCTATGTTTGTTGCCGACCCACTCGCCTGTTTGACCGAGTGAATTCTGAAATTTTAGTGATGCTATACATGACCTCCATGGACATTTACCAAGATGATGAGGGAGGCGAGGGCCGGCCACTTCCAAGCGGGTACAACTCTATAACCTTGTCCTCATTTGCCACTTGAACTATCGGTCGTTGAATTCTTACGGTCGAGTCTTTTGCAACATCACAAAATTTCATTGAACTTCGGATAGCGATGAAGACATGCCTCGAAGACCACGGGAAGAAAAGGTAGAACTTGACGGGAGGGTGCTGCCGGCAAGGTACCTCGACCGGCAAGCGGCAGGTGTGATCCAGCCATCCGGAGATCAATTCAGGCTTCATTTCTTTCGCTGTCCTGTGTGATGATCGTCCTTGGCGTCGATCGCTCAAGTCCTGCCCGTCATGCGACTCCATGCTTCAGATCCTCTGGCTGACTCGACCGTTCCACCAGCTCCACTCTTTGTCACCCATCATGTCCAAGAGGACCAGGTGGCGTTGCTAAAGAAGCTATCGCCGGGCAGGCCTTATGATGGAGTAGATGAAAGTGGTGCCGCGAGGCCAACCGGGCTGGTTATGATGCTAGCTCAGATCTCGGACCAACGTCCGGTAATTGACTTCCAAGCTGATCTTTATCTTGGCGCATTACATTGGGATATAGTACCCAAAAACTGCTGCTTTATTAGTACGTAAGATGTCCGTGGATGGCGTTTTGAAACCTTTAATGTGCATCTATCATGAGTCGCATCTTGCATCGTACACCTTTGGGTGCTTCAACTTTGCTGAGTAGTTTTCCACTTGAGTCGACTAGGTTGCGTCGAGTGTATTTTTGAATTAGTGGGGGCACGTAGAGTGCACCCACTGGGTGTAGTCCCCAAGGCCGCCGTCGAATGTTTGATTCGGCGGGGGTCTTTATCAAAATGTCTCTTTATAGTTCTTCCACTCGGTCTAGACAGGTTGTGTCAGTGGAAAGTCGAACCAGTGGGGGCACGCTGAGTGCACCCTGAGTGTAATCCGAGACCCATGATCATTGCGAAGCGTCGGCGGTGGTCGAAATAAGTGTTGCTCCATTTTTTTGGATTTGGGCAAACCATGTTGAGTGGAAAGTCGAACCCGGTGGGGGCACGCAGGAGTGCACCCAGGTGTAATCCAGACTCTTGTTGAATGTTTGATTTGGCGATAGTCTTGGAACTCTTCTTTGTAATGACCTGAACTTGTATCTTATCGCTCAGAAGAAATCGATCTTTGTTCCCGTCGAATGACGTGTTATACTTGTTGACTGCAGAAATCTTGTGAGCTCGGGGCCCAATTTGCTGAACTGGAGCGGAAACAGATCCAGTTCAACCTTGATCTATAACTGGCCAAGTAGAATTTGCAGAAAGCCAAGGAGGAAGTAGCTGCCATGGGACGTAACAACTTGTCGATTGTTTGCTTTGCCAGCTTTACTTTTTGCCTTTTGAACTAAGTGACTCCACTCGAACAGATGTGCATAGTGAAAATAGACAACTCCAAGCTCGTCTGAAGAATGTTATTTCTTTAGACCAAATGAAGCAGGTGCTGGAGTAGAAGGACCTTGACCTTGTCGCAGCTTAGAAAATGGCGCGGGAAAGAACTGAACTTGCCGACAAGAAGCTGGCTTCAATTGGCAAGTTCAAAGAAGAAAACGTCAAATTGAAGAGTGCCATCAATGAAGCCAACAAAGAAGTCGTGCAGCTGAAGAAGGACAAGGTGGCTCTGACCGACAAAGTTGGAGATCTCACTCGGAAGAGGGACGAACTGGAGGTTTATCTGGGAGGACTCGCCAAGAAGCTGTTTCTTATGCTTGAAGGTACTTTGTCTTGTCTGACTGATTTACCACTGTCGACTCATCATTTCTCTGTGTGTGAAGAATTCTGTCAAAACTTCGAGGAAGAGACTGGGCGGACTAAGACGGACCTGGACCCCATAAATTCCCCCATCAAGGATGAAGCTGCGATGAATGTGCTGTGACTGGAGTCCCTTCTCGCTAGCTTCACCAATTATCTTGCTCGACTGAAGGTGGCAGTATCACGGGTTGACAGACTCTGGCGAAAGAGACATTCGAGAATGACCTCGAGTCTCGATATTTCATTGAGCGAAATCGGTCGAGTGCGGCGTGGAAGAAGTCCTACTGCTTTCGGTCTTGGTGCAAATGTTGCTCTGTCTACAGTGCATTTTCATTGCAAAGAAGTTAGAGAAAGGCTGGCAGCAATCAAGGTCATAAACACCAATAGGCTTAGATTCCGGTCCTTCATGGAGACCTTCATCGGCGCTGCTACTTGAATTGCTTATGGAATCGACCTAGGCGAGTTAAATCGAGCCAGCTAGCCCTCCTCTGCCGAGTGAACAAACTTTATGCCTCACTTTTATTTGCCTCGGAATGGCGAGTGATTTTGCAATAGTTAAACTCCTTGGACCCTAACGCCAAGTACTTCCGTTCGTGGTTCTTGATCTCCTTTGGATTTATCGAACTTGGTTTTCTTTGAATATGGTTGCTTTGTCTTTATAACTTTCGGATCTCTTAACTCCGAGTGAAGCTCGATTTTTCACTCGGAGCAGACATTGTACTTGTGGTGCAGCTTTGTGAGAGGGGCGAGGATGGGAGCATTAGATCTTTGTACGACATGTACCTCGTCGTCCTTCTTGGTCGAGGATGGAGCTCACATTGTACTTGTGACGCAGCTCCGTCGAGAGGGCCGTGGGCATGAGCATTAGGTGCCACACACGACCCGCATCTCGTTCTCCTTGAGCATTGGGATGGAGCGGAATGGTTTTTTAACTTAGGCGAGTAAGGGGTCGTAGCTAAGCCCCCGAGTGGGAGGATTGCTTCCCACTCGGATGGTTTTGAAACTTAGGCGATGCAGGGGTCACAACTAAGCCCCAGTGGGAGGACTGTTCTCCACTCGAGTAGTTTTAACTTAGGCGATGCAGGGGTGTAGCTAAGCCCCAGTGGGAGGATTGCTCTGCACTCGAGTAGTTTTGTAACTTAAGCGAGTCTGGGGTCGTAGCTAGGCCCCAGTGGGAGGATTGCCCTCCACTCGGAGTAGTTTTAACTTAGGCGAGTGCAGGTGTGGCTAAGCCCCAGTGGGAGGATTGCTCTCCACTCGAGTAGTTTGTAACTTAGGCGAGTGCAGGCGCAGCTAAGCACTGAGTGGGAGGATTGCTCTCCACTCGGAGTAGTTTTAACTTAGGCGAGTCAGGGATTCGGCTAAGCCCCAGTGGGAGGATTGCTCTCCACTAGGAGTAGTTTTCTAACTTAAGCGAGTGCAGGTCCAGCTAAGCCCTCGAGTGGGAGGATTGCTCTCCACTCGGAGTGGTTTTGTAACTTAAGCGAGTCAGGTGCAGCTAAGCCTGAGTGGGAGGATTGCTCTCCACTCGGAGTAGTTTGACTTAAGCGAGTCTGGGATCGGCTAAGCCCCGGCGGGAGGATTGCTGTCCACTCGGAGTAGTTTTAAAGCTTAGGCGAATCAGATTTGTGGCTAAGCCTCCGAGTGGGAGGATTGCTCTCCACTCGGAGTGGTTTTAAGTTAAGCGAGTCTGGGATCGTGGCTAAGCCCCAGTGGGAGGATTGCTCTCCACTCGGAGTAGTTTTCAACTTAGGTGAGTATGGGGTGCAGCTAAGCCCCAGTGGGAGGATTGCCCTCCACTCGGAGTATTGAAACTTAGGCGAATCAGATTCGCGGCTAAGCCTCCGAGTGAGAGGGTTGCTCTTCACTCGGAGTGGTTTTTGAAACTTAGGCGAATCGGATTCGCGGCTAAGCCACCCACTTGAGGATTTAGACACATGTGTTTATGGGATAACAACCATTAAGATACTGCAAAAATCTTGTCTTTGATAAGCAAACTGAAGGATTCTTATTACAACTCGTCGATCCAGTGTTTAGGTATAGAAAGCGGTGAACAGCTCTGCATTCCACGAGTGTGGCTCATCTACTTTCTTGGCTATGTTATAGAGGTGATACACCCCGTTGTGGAGCACCTTGGTGATGATGAAGGGATCTTCCCAGGCCAGAGCCAGCTTGTGAGGTCGTTTCTGATGCACTCGGAGCACAAGGTCTCCCTCTTAGAATGCTCGACCTTTGATATTACGGGCATGGAATCGACGCAAGTATTGCTGATAGATGGTTGACCTGATCAGAGCCATCTCATGTTCTTCTTCCAGGAGATCAACTACATCTTGCGTGCTTGTTGCTTGACCGAGAAAAGTTCCACTTGAGGCGTTGTGCAACAAGTCACTTTCGGAAGCACGACTTGACACCATACACCATGAAGAAAGGAGTTCGGTTAGTCGACCGGTTGGGAGTTGTTCTCGATCCCCATAGGAATGGGCCGGTATACATCACCCATGCCCCAATAGCATGCTTGAGGTCATCGTCGGCGGGCTTCGGCCCTATAGGATCAAGCCATTAGCCCTTTACGCTAAGCGAACCCGATCGGCGATTCGCCCGCTCTGCTGCTAGCGAAGCCGATCGATTGGATGAGCGATGGCGTTGCGGGGGGTTGGATGAGCGGTGGCGGTGGCATTGCCTCTAGATGAACAGGACCCGTGGTGTGGTGGAGGCTGGATGAGCAGATGAGCGGTGGGCGGGTGCTCGTGGAGGGTGGTTGAGCAGGACCCGTGGTGTGGAGGGCTGGATGAGCGATGAAGCGGAGGAGGGTGCCCGTGGAGGGTGGTTGAGCGTAGTCGGTGGAGTAGCACGATGGAGGCTGGATGAGCGAGGGCCGTGGAGGTGGAGGAGGTCGACGGTAGCCGTGGAGGCTGGATGAACAGTATCCGTGGAGTCCCATTTTGCGGTATGCCACACCTCCCGATGAACAGGACCTCTGTTTACGACCGTAGGAGGTCCGTTTAAATCCGTTTTGCGATCGCCACACCCCTCCCGATCAACAGGACCCTAGTTTCGACCGTGGGAGGTCCGTTTAAATCCGTTTTGCGATCGCCACACCTCCCGATCAACGGGACCCCGTTTACGACCGTAGGAGGTCCGTTTCCTCCGTTTTGCGATCGCCACCCCTCCCGATCAACGGGACCCGTTCGAGCGAAGGAGTCCGTTTCCCGTTGTCGATGCGCCGGGCCTCGTTCCATCGCTGTTCCGTCCAAGCCCTCCCGATGAACACGACCACGCATTCCGTTCCGACCCGGCGGTTGGCTCCCACAGCGTTCCGTTGCCTCTGATGAACATGGCGCATTCCATTGCCTCTCCATGAACACGGCGCATTCCGTTGCCTCCCCATGAACACGGCAGCGGCGTTGTTTCTCCGTTCCGACCAGCCATGTACGAGCCCTGAGTGCGTGCGTGTCTGTGAGTAGGTGTTGAGACCCGCCCATATGTACACATACGTGGCGTATTTTGTTTCTTGCACCTGGCCATTATGCGTGCGTGTACATGCTACGTCGCGCCTCTACTACGACGCGTCGCGCCTCTACATCCCGATATATATGCGTACCGTTCGCGACCAGAATGACAGCGCTACGTGCGCTTCAACCGGTGGGTCCCAAGCGCCGGGCACTCCTGCTGCGAAGATGTAGCTGGTGGGTCCCGGCGGTCGAGGGCCGTCGTTTTGTTTTTGCCCGAGCGCACTTCCTTGCGTGCGAAGATGTGGTGGTGGATCCCAGCGATCGAGGGCAAACGTTTTTTCGCGAAATCACGGTGGCCCGTCCGGTGGAGTCCCTGTCGGTGGAGAATACTTATTTTGCATGTAATAAGGAGGCACTTCCTTGCTGCAGCCGTGGACCGGTGTCGACCTCTCCGTCTGATCCATGTCCGATGGAAGCCGTTCCTTGACCATGTTGACCACGCCGCACCGAGAGCACCGAGGCGGTGGGCGGCAGCGAGGCCTAGGAAGGGGCGGCCTTGAGCCGGGAAAGGCGGCGATGGATGCCGCAGCGTGAAATCTGAGGTTGGCTGGTTCAACTGCGGTGTGAGGCTGCCGTCGCCGCCAGAATAACGAGGGTGTGGGTGAGTAGAGGATGGCTGGCCAGCGGTGGGAGTAGTAAAGGCGGTGAGGCCTCTGCCGCATCGCATGACCGACCACAGGGAGGTAGGAGCACGAGGCACGGTGGCGCTGGTTTGGTATTTGGAGCAAGAAGACCGGAGGTTGAGGAAGCACTACGGTCGTTGGATGGACATCGTGCAGTCCTTGGAGCTAGAATCGTGCATATTGACTAAGTTGACAAAGCCCTCCGTCCCGTCAACTTACTAGGCCCTAAGTCAGCTGCCACTATCTTTGGATCCCAGCTAACGGGGAGTATTCATTTTTTGTGCGTAATAAGGAGGCACTTCCTTGCGTGTGAAGATATAGGTGGTGGGTCCGAGGCTGTCGGTAGCGAGTAGCGTTTTTCACGAAATCTGAGAGGCCCTTTCGGTGGGTCCCTGATGTCGGTGGAGGAATCATTATTTTGCGGCGTAATAAGGAGGCATTTCCTTGCGTGCGGCCGTGGACCCAGTATCGGCCTCTCCCGTCTGATCCACTTGAGATGCATGTCGATCGTTGACCACGTTGACCGAGCAGCGCCCGAAACACGAGGCGATGGGCGGCGGCGAGCTAGGAAGGAAGCGACATGGAGGCGAGGAAGACTTGGCGAGTTGTTTCCCCGCGAGAGAATCTGTTGTCTGAGGTTTCTTGGTTAAATCTATCGTCGCGGAGAATAACGGCGGTGTGGGTGAGTAGAGGGGCGGCTAGGCCAGCGATGGGAATGCGGTGGGGCGGTGAGGCCTGTGGCAGCGAGCAGCCGAGGAGGAGGAGGAAGCGAGCAGTCCCGCGGCGCTTGTTTGGCGGCTAGAGAGGAAAAAGCGAGAGATTGAAGAAACACGGCGGCCGTTGGATGGCCATCAACGATCCTTTGCTTGTCGTCAACCTTTTTAAAGCCTCAAATCTGTGGAAAACAGCATACAACACATCGCCATTATTTCTAATAATTTACAGCCCATTTGCTAATTATTAAGGTTTTTAGAGCCCATATTCTTTTTGTTAGCATTACAACCCATATTGTGCCACGGTTAAAAATTATATGAAATTTTGCATATTTGGTGCGGTCGAACTGTTTTAATCCCGAAATTTGACTCACATTCAAACTGATTTTAAAATAAATGTATATCAATATAAAATCAACAAATTCTCCACGCATAAAAATTAATGTAATTTCAAATCTGAAATGAGAAAAAAGATATTTGAAACTAATTGCGGTTTGATGTGTTTAAAAATGTACATCCATTTCTCATTCTTGATGGGCCATTTTCTCGGCCAGCAGATAAGCTCTCCTCATCTTGAAAGATTTGCAGCCAACAGGCACGACAAGCGACTTACTTGGCAAATCACAAAAAAGCTGGGCTGTGGCCGTGGACCCGGTATCGGCCTCTCCACGTCTGATACTCTTCCGATGGAAGTCGTTCCTTGACCACGTTGACCACGCCTTGAAGAGCACCTCGGTGGTGGATGGCGGTGAGGCCTAGGAAGGGGCGACATGGAGCAGGGAAAGGCAGCGACAGTGGAAGCTTCAGCATGGAGAAGAATCTGAGGTTCACTGGTTGGCTGCGGTGTGAGGCTGCCGTCGCTTGAGAACTGGCAGTGGTGGGAATAGTAGAGGCGGTGAGGCCTCCAGCAACCTGGTAGCCACGGGAGGCGAGGAGCATCGGACACGACCAGCGCTGCTTTGGTAATTTGGAGCAAGAAGACCGGAGGTTGAAGAAGCACTCTGACCGTTGGATGGACATCGTCACAGTCCTTTGGAGCTAGAATCGTTCATATTGACTAAGTTGACAAAGCCCTTCTTCCCGTCAACTTAGTAGGCCCTAAGTCAGCCTCCACCAAGGTGGGTCCCGGCTAGGCTGGGGAGTATTCATTTTTGTGCGTAATAAGGAGGCACTTCCGGTGGGTCGGCGATGGGGAACCTTTTTTCGTGAAATCGGTGGCCGTCGGTGGGTCCCAGATCGAGAGCAAACTTTTTTACGCAAAATCGAGTTGCCCGTCCGATGGGTCCCTAGCTGTCGATTGGAGGAATCATTATTTTCCGTGTAATAAGGAGGCACTTACTTGCGCAACCATGGACCCGGTGAGACTCTCCACGTCTGATATACTTAGATGGAAGTCGTTCCTTGACCACGTTTACCTCACGCGTTCCGTTGCATGCATGCGTCCATTGGTGTGGTGCGTCCCCATTGTCAGCCTCTCACGTACAATCATCTTCCGATGACTCTAGGTTGTTGACCATGTTGACCACACCGTGCGGCGCACCTAGGCTGGAATGACGCGGAGATGGGGAAGGCAGGCGGTGGATTCAGCGAGATGGAGAGGTGGGAAACTTCCTGGTTGGTGCCGCAACACAACAGCGGTGCCGCCCATGGGAGCGGGATCAAGAATAGAGGTTGAAGAAGAACACGGTTGTTGGATTAACATCCAGCGGTCCAGCTACTAGAATCATTTTGATTAAGTTGACAAAGCCGATGCGTACATGTCCGCTTTGTAGGCCCTAAGTCGATCACCGTCGGCGGGTCCCGGTATCAGCAGGATGAATAATTTTTTCGCCAAAACAAGGAGGCACTTCCTTCCGTGCGAAGATACAGCAGTGGGTCCCAGCTATCAGGTGGAGAAACATTTTTCAGCTTAATGAGGAGGAACTTTCCTTGTGTGCGACCATGGACCTCGTGGGTCCCGGCCGTCGAGCTCTCCACTCTGATCCTCTTCGATGACTCTCATTTGTTGACCACGCCCTTTTGAGCATGGCGGTGGGTGACAGCGAGGCCCAGGCAGGAGCGACTCGGAGATGGGAAAGCGTGGCGGTGGAGTCGCAGATTGAGAGGAGGAGAAGGGTTATAACTGGTTACATTGCGGCATGGGCTGTGATGCATGGAGAATAACAGGAGGTGTCGAGGGTGGAGGATAGCCTGGCGGCGGTGGGGTAGCGCCGCGGCGATGCGTGCTAAGCGAGCCGCGGAGGCTGGACCGAGCAGTCCCGGCGATCTTTGGAGGAAGAAGGCGAGAGATTGAAGGTGCATGCGGCCATTGGATATAAATCCAATGGCTGTGGATATTACAATCATTTGTTGACCAAGTTGACAATGCCCTGCGTAGGCTTCGACCTATTGGCCCACATGTCATCCTGCAAAAATGTGGCATATATTTAACCCATGTTTTCTAGAATGTACAGTCCATTTGCTGGGCTGGGTGAACAAATAAATTCGCGTCAATCAGGCCCATTTATATTTTCTAAGAAATCCCAGCCCATTTGCTCTTCCTTGAAATACACGTATTAGGTGGGCTCGTTATATATATAATGTTATGCTAGAAGCAGCAATTAATATCAAAGAATAAACGGAGAGGCACATTATATATATATATATATATATATATATATATATATATATATATATATATATATATATATATATATATATATAATTAAGAAATTAGCAAGTTATTGCTCAAAATAAAAATGGTAGCGTTATTATTAAATTGGTCCTTAAAATCTTACATAGCTTTTATGCATAATCACCAGGATTTTCCTTGCTGTGAGTCAAAAACAACCAGGATTTTCCTTGCCAACTTCCGTTAAACATTTACTTTTATAAGTTAATGACCGTGGGATGTTTTTTTAATGTATATATGTCTCTATAAAATATCGATAATAGTAATAATATAAATATATATAATGTGGTTAGAAGGAAAACATAAATTGGACACAACATTACTTTTATAAAGAGACCTGCATTTTATACCCCACAGTGGGCATACTAACAAGTTCACACACAAATATAATAGAAAAGGTAAACATTCATATCAAACTCAGGTTCACGGGACACGTTCATATTCATAGCCAACATTCACTATCAACAACTCAAAAGATTCATATATACACAAGCTCAGCATATCTATGCATCCAAATGATTGATAGATCACACGACAATATTCATACATAATTCACAAAAGATTCAGATATACACATATTCGGTATGTTTATGCATCCAAATGATTGAGATCACATCCAATATGATGCATGGAAGAACTTTAATTACCTAGGGTACATCTTGGTAAATGGTGTTCAATCGGAGGTATTTCTTGCTAAAATTAGTTCTTGTACAAGTAAACTTTCGAGTACATAAGAGGCAACACGGACAATCTGAACTTTGCTTGTAGGTTTATCCTCAAATAGTGGCCTCGTCTTGGGGAGGTTTGAGCAACTTGGACACTACTTTCATCCAACTAGTTTTTGGATCATCTTGGTCACATGTATCTGTAAAATTCTACATTGTAGGCGAGAAAGGAGGCGGTTGAAAATGAACCACCCAAATTTTTGTGCAGTTCAAATGAAATGGAGCATCCTTGGCTTGCGAGACTAATTAAGTGCCAGATGAATATCTGCGTCAACCAACATGCGGAATCTTTAGACTCCATGCCATATAGTTCGCTACCATATGTGCGATAACCAAAAGGCACAAGTTGGGACAAAAAACTGGACTGCGTTTTCTAGGCTATGCACCAAGCAATATTTTTGGCGTTCACTCTCCTAATCTTGGGAGTTTGACAATTGGTTGGCCTGGTTGATACTTGAATGAATATAGGCACTTCTTGTCAACATTGATGCTTATGCGAGTGAACTTTGGAGTACATAGCAGCAGCATAAGTACCGTCCATCGATCATTTTGTGCAGTTCTCTGAAATCACCCGATGTAATGATTTGCTGCGAGTTCAGGCTCAAATTACTCCTTTATGAAATAAAGACAGTAGCACAATACCAAATTACCAATACATATGACAGGCACAATAATCGGGATAAAGACCGATTACCAACCTGTGTGAGGTAGCATATCAACTACTATTTCCTTTGGTGGAAGCGAGATAAAGCCAGCGGTGACTGAAAGGAAGAAAACAGCGGAGATTAGCGGTGATAGGAAAGGACGGAAGGTATCGAGGCAATGAAGCACCAAAGTTTTGTGCAGTTCCACCAAATCGAGCATCCTGTTGGCACATATATTGAGAGAGTGAGTAATAGTGGGACTAGTTGATGAAACATACACTAAAAATAGAAGCACCCTCATTATCTTAATGGGTAAAGTTAGCAACATAGTAGTCTTGCTTAGAGAGAGGTATTAGTTTATTTAATCGGTGCCAATTAGCTCAACTCAACACTCAAAGCATTGCCATTTATCATAGGTTGCAAAACTTTAGCGTGCAAAGATAAAGGAGTTTCTCATAATGATAGCACAATACAAATAGAGATGACTGACAAACTAATATGGATGAAGGCCTTAGGCCCGTACCAACTTGAGAAAAAAGCTTATTCATGTAGTCCCATAAGAGATGATAAAGCACTCACTCCAATCACACAATAGTATATATTTTGTGCACTTCAAATGTATGGTTGAAATCTCTCTTGTTTACATCTTTGAGATTATATCGAAAGATTATCAAGAACTTCAGCGAGTTAAAGCCTGGCTGGGATACAGATTCATTGTATTGTCTTGTGTAGTTCCACTAAAATGTATGATTGGCAAAACATGATCCTTGTTTGCACAAGAAGGAACAAGGTGAAACCTTCATTAGCTTAGTGAGAAAGGATAGGAAGACATTAGCATATTACTCAAGCAGTAGCATCAAATTCATGATGGACAATCATAAAACATTGCCTCATTGAACCAATGGCAATAAATTGACATGCAAAACAATAGCACTATTATGTCATGACACTAATAATATTCCTCCTGCTCCACCACATGATTCACCTCCATAGACAAACATACACACGTACATGATTCATCATAGGGTCCTACTAAAGATTTGTTTAACTCCAACAAGAAAATTAGGCAGTAATAAATTAGTGGTACTTAAGTACTCCTAATTAATTAAGTGAGACAACGAAGTGGAAGGGCTCCACGGAGGATCATCTCACATGTAAGGTAGTGGTTGCGGAGCCCTTGAATGGCCTCGACTAAGGCCTCACTGGCTTGAGCAAGATTGCCTTGGCACTGTTTATTCTTCTTCTTCTTCTTCTTCTTCTTCCTCTTCATGCTCTGTTTCTCTTTCTCCTCACCAGTTGGTGAAACCAAGTACATGATTGGCCTTCTAATTCAGAATTGGTTTTGTCGGTGAGGAGTACAAGTGTACTAGTAAAAAACAACATTATTTTCTCGTGGCAGTCGGAAAATAGAGATGAACATGCATTAAATATCATTCTTACCTAAAAAGAAGGTTATGGCGCCAATATGGATGATGAGGATTGGAACACAAATCTCCTTTGTGCAGTTCCACCAAAATGAACCAACTGTTCCATTCGACATTCGATTAAACAGACACAAAAGTCACTTCTTTTAAGAAGAGTTTTGTGCGATGCACCAAAAGGTCTATGACAACCGGTGAATTGGATATCCCTATTTGCACAAAAGGCAAAGGAAACAATCGAGTCTCAAACAATTACATGCAAAAACATTTGGCTAAACTTGTCATGGCTTATAACGGTGGCATGGCTTCATTTTACCGAGGACATTAGATTAAGAAAAGCTAAGGCTGCGTGCGGTTCCACGAGGTTTGGTGCAGGATTTTCGTAGGAACATAATTCCTCGGTATTCTTTCCCTTCAACCGTTGAACACGGGAAAGGTGAATAGTGTTTCATAGGAAAGCTGGTGCAGTAGTACCGATTCCATAGGATTAGAAACATCCACACGTTGCTCATTTTTGGGTGGAATCCCAGGCGGCGCTTCGCTGCCATGCATTAGACAGATTCTTTGTGTTGTGTTGCGAATAAAAAAATCAACCTATGTGTAGTACGTGAGGTGAGGACAAGAGTAGTCCTTTGTGGAGCTGAATAAACAAATAGCATCTCATCTTGCCAAGCATGCTACTCTAAAAAACAAATATGTACATTTAAGTAGTCCATCCGAACACATTCTCTTGAGAGTTTCCTCCGGTTCGTTGTTCCATAGTTTTACACCTACATTCCTTTCGTATTCCTCTATTTCAGACCTATGTTTTTGCCTTTATTCGAGCAAGCCTAAATATTTGGTATAAGGGCATGGGGCGGTGGGTGCACCAGAGTCCGGCACCATGTCGTAAGCAGGGGCATAAAGTGGTGATTCATAGTTTGTTGCCCGAGAAACAAACATCCAAGAAACATATCTGGGTTGGTCCCATTTTTGCTCACTCTAGCCACCTACTCCCTGTGTGGATAGCAAATCTAGTCTGGTCATACCACTTGTGTACAGCGTTACCCCTATATTTCCTTTTTGACCAAGAGACCGGTTGGATGACCGGTCTATACTACTTTCACCCCTTTCCTTCCTGTTTGTACCTAGTCCGATGTACATACCCCCACCCCACTTTATTTCTTGTTTGAACCAAGTACTCCCTCATCCGAATTACTTGTCATCAAAATGGATGTGTGTAGAACTAAAATACATCTAGATACATCCATTTCAATGACAAGTATTTTGAACGAAGAAATCTGGTCGACTCCATGAAGTAGCTTTACCTCTAACAATAGAAGAATAAAAAATGTGCGTTGGACCATCCGATCGAGAGAGGGCTTGAGAGGTGAAAATGATGCACATGCAGCGATGTAGCAAGCTGGGGAAGTAGAGCTAAAGCGGTTTGACGAAGATATACGAAGGTTGTCGGGATGTGGATAGGTGGGCGGCGGGAGGCGGATCCGCCAACAAGCAACGACGAAGGATCGGAGGACCTCCAGCGCGGCCTTCGGCCAAGATAGCAGTGCGTCCGGCGGTGGGTCTCCTCCCTCGCTGTCAGCGATGGCCTAGCGCTGCCCTCCTCCCTTCACCGGCGGAGGGATACGTCGGATCTGTAACCAGCGGTGAGGATAGAAAGCCAGTGTTTTTGAAGGGAGAAAACGCAGTGTTACTACCCCTATCTTGTTTAGATCTGGAGAGGATGAGAGTTTGTGAATAGAGCAACCCTAGCAAGCAAGCGGAGGCTCGGCCTATATATACGTGTGGGGTAGTTTTCCTTTTCACTCCATCAAAACAATCATTTAAAATTGTGTACTACTACATGCCAAGTCGCGGTTTTTAGTTGTTGATTGTGTTTGAGATAGCTACCTGCTTGTTCCAAGTGGTGTTACGGTGTGCCAGGTCGCACTTTGTATCGTTCAAGTCTAGTACTACAAGTCCCTCCATTAAATGAACAACCACCCCCTCGTAAAAATTGTGAACAAGCCCACGGCTAAAATTAAGCGGAAGCGTGGGTTGCCCCAACATGCATTATTATTTATATTTTCTACTCCCTTCGTTAATATAAGTCTTTTTTATTAGCCACACCTAAGACAAGAATTTTTTTATTAGCAGTGAACCCACATGTCATAGACACAAAAATTGTGGCAAGATTTCCTTAGGCAAGCCAAAGTGTGTCTAACAATTTGAGCAACTCAGGTTAGGCAAGTGTGGCAAGTGTGGGAAAAATAATGTGGCAACATAAGACAAACATAGTCACAATCCAAACAGCTCGTAATTTTTTGTGACATGCATGAAAATTTTGTTAGTTAAATTTATAGTCAAAATTTGGCAAGGTGCATCAAATCAACACATGCAAGTATCAAAAGGAAAGTCACGGCATGCATGCATGCGTTGTACTCCCTCCGTTTCCAAATATAAGTCTTTTTAGAGATTGCAACAAGTGACTACATACGAAGCAGAATATGTCTACTCCTACATAGGAAGTAGCCCATTTGAAATGTGTAAAAAGACTTATATCGAGTGCAGTGCTTTGATGTGTCGCGTCAACTCGTACAAGACCGAGAAATTTTATAACTACAACACCCTCTCCCTCGCGGACTGAGCTCCGGTGCCTTAACTGCACCTGCCTTTGGCTGCATGACAGGAGGGCCAACCACCTGTTGGGCCCCCTGTCATAAGCATAAGCGAGGAGCGATAAATAAACTTTCGCTACGCTATCCCTCCCGCACGAGGTGGGCGGACATGCAGCGATGGATTCGATCTTGTAGAAGTAGGAGTAACATCATTTTCGTCTTCTCGAAGAGGCGAAGAACCAAAAGCGCAACCAACGTGGCGATTCTGAGCGCTCGCGTGGTGCAGTTCCTTGGAGTACTAGCCAGGCTCTTGCATGAGACAAAATTGCTATTGTTTAATAATTAAACTCCATCATCCATTGGTTGATACTCATTACGCATAGGTCCACAGCTTAGCACCATTTCCTCTGGGGTCACCAATGTTTATTTTCTAATTAATAGCATTGCATGCAATGAACTAGCCATTAAGAAACAAGGTTGATATGTCAAGAAACAAGAAACAAGGTAGAAGTTAATGCACCGCGCCTAAGTGTTTTGGGACTATTTGGTTTTTGTAAGATGACTTACACACCTAGACGTAGGGAGTAGTATAGCCTTGTAAACCGGAAAGGAGTATTTGCCTTTCTAGAGATCTCAACAAGTGACTAGACTACACCGTGTGCAGTACTCGCTCCCTTCCGGTTTATAGGGCTCAAATCTCAAATCTCATGAACCAAGGCATTTTGCGATTGGAGGAATGTACCTCGTACTTTACAAAACTACCCTAATTAAACTTATGCATTAATTACGTAGTTCTCTCATTTCCTCTCCGGCTCATCATCGGAGAGGCTATGGTGTTGATGTAGAAGCCCTCCGTGATCAATGCCCTCCGCAGACGCTGTAAAAGGCCCCAAGATGGGACCTCATGTACATGTAAGGTTGTGGTGGAATTAGGTTTTCGGATGCTTCTCTGGTTTGGGGTACGAGGTATATATAGGAGGAACAAGTACGTCTGGAGCAACATGGGCCCCATGAGGGTGGAGGGCGCCTAGGGGGTAGGCGCGCCTCTCAGTTTCCCTCGTTGATTTCTTGACGGACTCCAAGTCCTCGATCACGCTTTGTTCAAAAATCACGCTCCCAAAGGTTTCATTCCGCTTGGACCTCCGCTGATATTTTTTGTGTAAACTCTAAAATAGGCAAAAAATAGCAATTTGGGTTGGGCTTATAGGTTAGTCCCAAAAATAATGTAAAAGTATAATAAAGCCCATTAAACATCCAAAAATGAATATAATATAGCATGGAACAATAAAAATTATAGATACGCTGGAGATGTATCGTAGGTTTTCTCCATACGACGCTGAAAACGAGCTACAAGGTCCGCCTTTTTTGTTTTGAAAGTGTATTTTTTATTTTGACTTACGAACGTCCTTGAACTGATTGACACCGATCAACTTCTTGCCTTGCAGATTTATACCGAGAGGTACTGGCGCCGAACGGGAGTAGGTCTAGGAGGGAACCGAGAGGCCGGACGAGGTGGACCGGCAGTCCCCACGCGACCGTGAAGACAAGAGTGATGACTTAGACGGTGGTGAGGAAGTCGACTCACCGCCTCATTCCGAAGGCGCCCAAGCATACACATGACCTAGCAGGTGAACATGGCAAAGCGGCCAAGGCCGAGCACGCAGGCATCAAGCGCACTCGACATCCACTCCATCCGGCAGAGAAGGCACCAAGCAACCCAAGATTGTGCCTGTCTCGTAAGACCTTGCCTAAGATCAAGGTGGATGTTCCTGCTGTTTCCTCGTAAGTACTTCTCCTCCCTACTTTTCTTTTGCTCGAGAATTCCTATGTTTGTTGCCGACCCACTCGCCTGTTTGACCGAGTGAATTCTGAAATTTTTAGTGATGCTACTTCTGTGACCTCCATGGACATTTACCAAGATGATGAGGAGACTGAGGACGCGGCCACTTCCAAAGCGGGTACAACTCTATAACCTTGTCCTCATTTTGCCACTTGAACTATCGGTCGACTGAATTTTACGGTCGAGTCTTTGGCAGATCACAAAATTTCATTGAACTTCCAGATGACGATGAAGACATGCCTCGAAGACCACGGAAGAAAAGGTAGAACTTCGAGCAGAGGGTGCTCACGCCGCAAGGTACTCAGCCGACAAAGAAAGAGCGTGATCCAGCATCCGGAGATCCATTCAGGCTTCGCTTTTCTCACGTCCCTTGTCGACCGATCGTTCTTCGCCGACGCTCAAGTCCGCCTGTCTGCACGACTCCATGCTTCAGATCCTCCGCTGACTCGACTGCTCCACCAGCTCCACTCTTTGTCACCCATCATGTCCAAGAGGACCGTGAGCTGCTAAAGAAGCTATACGCCAGCAGTTTATGATGGAGTAGATGAAAGTGGTGCACGAGGCCAGCCAGGCTGGTTATGATGCTAGCTCAGATCTCCAGACCAACGTCCAGGTAATTGACTTCCAACTGATCTTTATCTTGACGCTTGTTCTGTTAGGATATGGTACCCAAAAACTGCTGCTTTATTAGTCGTAAGATGTCCGTGGATGAGCGTTTTGAAACCTTTAATGTGCATCTATCATGAGTCTGCATCTTGCATCTGTACACCCACTGGGTGCTTCAACTTTTGCTGAGTAGTTTTTCCACTTGAGTCGACTAGGTTGCGCCGAAAGTGTTTTTGAATTAGTGGGGCACGAGAGTGCACCCACCGGTGTAGTCCTGCCGCCGCTTAATGTTTGATTCGGGCGGGGTCTTTATCAAAATGTCTCTTTATAGTTCTTCCACTGCCCAGACAGGTTGTGTCGAGTGAAGTCGAACCGGGGGCACGCTGAGTGCACCCATCGGGTGTAGTCCTCGAGATCGCCGTCGATCGCGGGCAGTCGGCGGTGGTCTCGAGAATGTGTTGCTCCATTTTTTCGGATCGGGCAAACCATGTTGAGTGGAAGTCGAACCAGTTGGGGGCACGCGAGTGCACCCATCGGGTAGTCCCCAGACTACCGTTGAATGTTTGATTTGGCAAGTAGTCTTGGAACTCTTTTGCTGTAATGACCTGAACTTGTATCTTATCGCCGAAGAAATCGATCTTTTGTTCCGCCGAATGACGTTATACTTGTTGACCCAGAAATCTTGTGAGCTCGGGGCCCAATTTGCTGAATCGAGCGAAACAGATCCAGCTCAACTTTGATCTATAATCGCCAAGTAGAATTTGCAGAAAGGGAGGAAGTAGCTGCTGGGACGAATAACTTGTCGATTGTTTGCTTTGCCGCCTTTACTTTTTGCCTTTGAACTAAGTGACTCCACCGAACAGATGTGCATAGTGAAAATAGACAACTCCAAGCTCGCCCTAAGAATGTTATTTCTTTAGACCAAATGAAGTGTGCCGTAGAAGGACCTGACCTTGTCGCAGCTTAGAAAATGGCGTTGAAAGAACTAACTTGCCGACAAGAAGCTGGCTTCAATTGGCAAGTTCAAAGAAGAAAACGCTAAATTGAAGAGTGCCATCAATGAAGCCAACAAAGAAGTCGTGGCAGTGAAGAAGGACAAGGTGGCTGACCGACAAAGTTGGAGATCTCACCGAAGAGGGACGAATCGAGGTTTATCCGGGAGGACTCGCCAAGAAGCTGCTTTTGCTTGAAGGTACTTTGTCTTGTCTCGACCGATTTACCACCGCCGACTCATCATTTCTCTGTGTGAAGAATTCGCCAAACTTCGAGGAAGAGATCTGGGCGGACTAAGACGACTCCGACCCATAAATTCTATCAAGGATGAAGCTGCTGAATGTGTCAGGATCGAGTCCTTCGCTAGCTTCACCAATTATCTTGCTCGATCAAGGTGGCAGATCACGGGTTGACACGGAGCTCCGCCGAAAGAGACATTCCGAATGACCTCGAGTCTCCGATGACTCGACCGAACGAACCCGGCCGAGTGCAAGCGTGGAAGAAGTCCTCTCGTCAAAGGTGCAAATGTTGCTCGTTGGCTCGGTCTGTTTTCATTGCAAAGAAGTTAGAGAAGAGAAGCCGGCAGCAATCAAGGTCGCAAACACCAATAGGCTTAGATTCGGTCCTTCATGGAGACCTTCATCGACGCTGCTACTTGAATTGCTTATGGAATCGATTTAGACGAGTTCGTCGAGCCAGCCTAGCCTCCTCCGCCGAAAGTGAACAAACTTTATGCCTCACTTTTATTTGCCTCGAATGACGAAGTGATTTTGCAATAGTTAAACTCCTTCGGCCTAACGCCTGAGTACTTCCGCTCGTGGTTCTTGATCTCACCGGATTTATCCGAACTTGGTTTTTCATATGGTTGCTTTGTCTTTATAACTTTCAGATTCTTAACTGAAAGTGAAGCTCGATTTTCACCGAATGATATTGTACTTGTGGTGCAGCTTTGACGAGGGACGAGGATGGAGCATTAGATGCTGCATACATGTACTCGTCAGTCTCTAAGGGTCGTGGATGGAGCTCACATTGTACTTGGACGCAGCTCCGCCGAGAGGGCCGTGGCATGAGCATTAGGTGCCACACACGACCCGTGATCTCTGCTCTCTAAGTGCATTGGGATGGAGCGGAATGGTTTTTAACTTAGGGCAGTAAGGGTCAGAGCTAAGCCCCCGAGTGGGAGGATTGCTTCCCACTGGAGTAGTTTTGAAACTTAGGCGAGTACGGGTCACAACTAAGCCCCCGAGTGGGAGGACTGTTCTCCACTCGTGAGTAGTTTTAACTTAGGCGAGTACGGGTCGCAACTAAGCCCCCGAGTGGGAGGATTGCCTGCACTCGTGAGTAGTTTTGTAACTTAGGCAGTACGGGGTCGTAGTTAGGCCCCCGAGTGGGAGGATTGCCTCCACTGAGTAGTTTTAACTTAGGCGAGTACGGGTCGCAGTAAGCCCCGAGTGGGAGGATTGCCTCACTCAGTAGTAGTTTTGTAACTTAGGCGAGTACGGGGCGAGCTAAGCACCGAGTGGGAGGATTGCTTCCACTGAGTAGTTTTAACTTAGGCGAGTAATGGATTATGCTAAGCCCCCGAGTGGGAGGATTGCTCCACTAGGAGTAGTTTTAACTTAGGCGAGTACGGGTCACAGTAAGCCCTCGAGTGGGAGGATTGCTCCACCTGAGTAGTTTTGTAACTTAGGCGTAGCACGGGTCGCAGCTTAAGCCCCGAGTGGGAGGATTGCTCTCCACTGGAGTAGTTTTTGACTTAGGCGCAGTACGGGATCGCTGCAAGCCCCTGAGCGGGAGGATTGCTGTCCACTGAGTAGTTTTAAAGCTTAGGCGAATCAGATTTAGGGAGCCTCCGAGTGGGAGGATTGCTTCCACCGGAGTAGTTTTAAGAAGGAAAGCAGGATCGTGGCTAAGCCCCGAAAGGGGAGGATTGCTCTCCACTCGTGAGTAGTTTTCCAACTTAGGTGAGTATGGGGTCGCAGCTTAGCCCCGAGTGGGAGGATTGCCTCCACTGAGTATTGAAACTTAGGCTAATCAGATTCATGGTTAAGCCTCCCGAGTGAGAGGGTTGTTTCACCGGAGGTTTTTGAAACTTAGGCTAATCGGATTGCTGCCAAGCCACCCACTTGAGGATTTAGACACATGTGTTTATGGGATAACAACCATTAAGATATCAAAAATCTTGTCTTTGATAAGCAAACTGAAGGTTATTACAACTCGTCGATCCGAAAGTGTTTAGGTATAGAAACGGCGGAGCAGCTCGCATTCCACGAGTGTGGCTCATCTACTTTCTTGGCTATGTTATAGAGGTGATACACCTGCTGTGGAGCACCTTGGTGATGATGAAGGATCTTCCTGTGCCAGAGCTGCTTGTGAGGTCAAGCTTCGATGCACTCGAGCACAAGGTCTCCTCTTAGAATGCTCGACCTTTGATATTACGGGCATGGAATCGACAGTATTGCCGATAGATGGTTGACCGATCGTGAGCCATCTCATGTTCTTCTTCCAGAGATCAACTACATCTTGCGTGCTTGTTCGCTTCAGCTTGAGAAAAGTTCCACTTGAGGAACGCGCAACAAGTCACCCGAAGCATGCCAAAGACCATACACCATGAAGAAAGGAGTTCGTTAGTCGACCGTTGGGAGTTGTTCTCATCCCCATAGGACGGACGGTACTTCTCGCCACCCATGCCCCAATAGCATGCTTGAGGTCATAAGGCCAACCGGGCTTCAGCCTTGTAGGATCAATATTCTTTTCGCTAATCGAACCCGACGAGCGATTCTTCGCCATCGCCGCTAATCAAGCCGATCGATTGATGAACAAGGAGCGCTATGGGGGGTTGATGAACAGTGAGCGTGGCATTGCTCTAGATGAACAGACCTGTGGTGTGGTGGAGGGCTGATGAACAAGAGACGTGGACGGGTGCTCGTGGAGGGGTGGTTGAACAGACCCCGTGGTGTGGAGGCTGGATGAACAGAGACGGAGGAGGGTGCCCGTGGAGGGGTGGTTGAACTGTAGTCGTGGAGTAGCACGATGGAGGCTGGATGAACAGGAGCCCGTGGAGGCCGGAGGAGGTCGACGGTAGTCGTGGAGGCTGGATGAACAAGATCCCGTGGAGTCCCATTTTGCGGTATGCCACACCTCCCGGCGAACAGGACCTCCGCTTCACCGTAGGAGGTCCGCCTGTCTGCTTTTATGCGGTACGCCACACCCTCCCGATCAATGACTCCTAGTTTCACCGTAGGAGGTCCGTCATCTGCTTTGCAAGACGCCACACCCTCCCGATCAACAGACTGCTTCGACCGTAGGAGGTCCGCTTTCCGCTTTTGCAAGACGCACCCCTCCCGATCAACAGACCTCTGCCCAACGGCGAGGAGGTTCTTCAGCGGTACGCCAGCCTCGCTTCCATCGCCGCCCGGCCTGCCTCCCGGCGAACACGACCACGCATTCCGCTCCACCCAGCCGTTGGCTTCACGCTGCCTGCTCTCTCGGCGAACATGACGATTCCATTGCTCTCCATGAACACGACGATTCCGCTGCTCTCCCATGAACACGACGACGTTGTTTCTCCGTCTCACCCAGCCATGTACACGAGCCCCGGTCGACGTGAGCGCCGAGTAGGTGTTCGAGACCTCGCCATATGTACACATACGCGGGCCGATTTTGTTTCTGCACCCCGCCATTGTAACGACGCCGTACATGCGCACGGCGCGCTTACCATACACGGCGCGCTTACATCCCAAGATATATAACGCATATCGTCACACAGAATGACAACGCCACGCTTCAACCAGGTGGGTCCCAACCGCGGGCACTTTCCTGCTCACGAAGATGTAGCTGTGGGTCCAGCAATGTGGGGCAATCGCTTTGTTTGCCCGACGCACTTCCTTGCGAAGATGTAGCTGTGGATCCCACATGGGCAAACGTTTCGCGAACACGGTGTCTGGTCCGTGGGTCCCCGCTGCCGTGGAGGAATACTTATTTTGCATGTAATAAGGAGGCACTTGTTCATCGTGGACCCAACCGCCTCTCCCCGACAACCCATGTCCGATGGAAGCCGCTTCGACCATGTTGACCACGCCGCACCGAGAGCAACGCACGGTGGACGACGACAGGCCTAGGAAGGGACGACGCAGAGCCGGGAAGACGCGTGCGGATGCCCACGCCAGAGGAGTACGAGGTTGATCGTTCATCAGGTGTGAGGCTGCCGCCGCCAGAATAACAGGGGTGGGTGAGTAGAGGGATGGCCCGCCAGCGGGAGTAGAAGGGCGGTGAGGTTTCCACGATCGCAGCCGCCACGGGAGGTAGGAGCACGAGGCACGATCGCGCTGTTTGGGCGGCCGGAGCAAGAAGACCAGAGGTTGAGGAAGCACTACGTCGTTGGATGGACATCAGACGGTCAATGAGCTAGAATCGCGTATATTGACTAAGTTGACAAAGCCCTCCGCCCTCATTAACTTACTAGGCCCACAAGTCAGCCTCGCCACTATACCGATCCCAGCTAATGTGGGAGTATTCATTTTTTGTGCGAATAAGGAGGCACTTCTTGCAGAAGATATAGTGTGGGTCCGAATGCCGCGGTAACGCTTTCATTTAAATACGAGGGCCTTTCGTGGGTCCCTCGATGTCGTGGAGGAATCATTATTTTATGCGCGAATAAGGAGGCATTTCGCGCGGCGGCCGTGGACCCAGCTGTCGGCCTCCACGATGCAGTCCACTTCAGATGCATGTCGGTCGCTGGACCACGCGACTGTGCCGCGCCGAGAGCACTGTATGATGGACGACGGCGAGGCTAGGAAGGGAACGACGAGGCAGAAGACTCGGCAGTTGTTTCCCACGTAGGGGAGTACGACAGACGAGGGTTTACGGTTCGCTCTATCGTCACGAGAATAACAGCAGGTGTGGTGAGTAGAGGACTGCTAGGGCTGATGGAGTACGGTGGGCGGAGGTTTGCCAAGCAGAGCCATGCCGAGGAGAGCAGTAGTCCCACCGGGCGCTTGTTTGAGCGGCTAGAGCAGGAAGAGCAGAGATTGAAGAAGACGACCGTTGGATGGCCATCCAACAACCAACGCCAGCGCCAACCTTTTTAAGAAAGCCTCAAACTGTGGAAAACAGCATACAACACATCGCCATTATTTCTATAATTTACAGCCCATTTGCTAATTATTAAGGTTTTTAGAGCCCATATTCTTTTGTTAGCATTACAACCATATTGTGGCTAACGGTTAAAAAATTATATGAAATTTTGCATATTTCAAAAGGGTCCGAACTGTTTTTAATCCCAAATTTCGACTCACATTCAAACTGATTTTAAAATAAATGTATATCAATATAAAATCCAACAAATTCTCCACGATAAAATTAATGTAATTTCAAATCTCTAAATGAGAAAAAGATATTTGAAACTAATTGCCGGTTTGATGTTTAAAAATGTACATCCCATTTTCTCATTACCGATGGGCTATTTTCGCCAAATAATGAAAGCTCTCTCCTCATCTTGAAAGATTTGCAGCCCAACAGCCCCGACAGCGACTTGGCTTGGCAAATCACTGGCTGTGGCCAGGACCCACCGCTGTCACCTCTCCACGACAAGACTCTTCCGATGGAAGTCGCCTTGACCACGCTGACCACGCCGCTGAGAGCACCTCGGGTGGTGGATGACGTGAGGCCAGGAAGGGGACATGGAGCCGGGAAGACGCGATGTGGAAGCTCGCGCGAGAGGAGTACGAGGGTTCACCGTTCTGGCGTGTGAGGTTGCCGCCGCTGCAGGCCTGGCCAGCCGTGGGAATAGTAGGAGGTTCGCTGGCAAAGACAGCTGGCCACGGGAGGCAGGAGCATGCGGCACGACCGCGCTTTTGGGCGGCCGGAGCAAGAAGACCAGAGGTTGAAGAAGCACTACGCCGCTGGATGGACATCGACGGTCACCGGAGCTAGAATCGTTCATATTGACTAAGTTGACAAAGCCCTTCTTCCCACAACTTAGTAGGCCCATTGTCAGCCTCCCCACCAGGTGGGTCCCAGCTATGGGGAGTATTCATTTTTTTGTGGATAAGGAGGCACTTCCTGGGTCCGAGCTGACAGCTGGGGGAACCTTTTTCGAAATACGGGGTCTGTCAGTGGGTCCCAAGCAGTGGGCAAACTTTTTTTCGCAAAATACAGTTGTCATTCAAAGGGTCCCTCGCTGTCGCTTGAGGAATCATTTCCTCGTAATAAGGAGGCACTTACTTGTCGCAACCATGGACCCAGCTGAGACTCTCCACGACAAAGATACTCCGATGGAAGTCGCCTGACCACGCACTCTCACCGCTGCTGCTGCATGCATGCGCCCAGGGAAAGGCCCCACCGCCAGCCTCTCACGCATAATCATCTTCCGATGACTCTAGGTTGTTGACCATGTTGACTACACCGCGTGAAAGCACCAGACCGGAATGACACGGAGATGGGGAAGACGGGGTGGATTCGCAGATGGAGAGGAGTGGGAAACTTCACTGTTCGGTGCACGGCAACACAATGCAAAGCCGCCATGGGAGACAGGATCAAGAATAGAGGTTGAAGAAGGAGCACGTTGTTGGATTAACATCCAACGGTCCAGCTGCTAGAATCATTTTTGATTGTTGACAAAGCCGCGACATGTCCGCTTTGTAGGCCCACAAGTCACCACCAACTCGACGGGTCCCACTGTCAACGGATGAATAATTTTTTCAGAAAACAAGGAGGCACTTCTTCCGTATAAGATACAGCCGTGGGTCCCAGCTATCGTGGAGGAAACATTTTTTCAGCTTAATGAGGAGGAACTTTCTTGTGTGCTACCATGGACCTCGTGGTCCAACTGTCAAGTTTCCACATACAGTCTCTTCCGATGACTTCATTTGTTGACCACGCCGCACCTAACGCAGGAGGGGACGACGGCGAGGCCCCCTGACGGGAACGACTCGAGATGGGAAAACGTGGCAGGAGTCGCAGATTGAGAGGAGAGAAGGGTTATAACTGGTCTCTGCGTGCATGGAGCTGTGGTCTGTGGAGAATAAGGAGGTGTCGAGGGGTGGAGGGATAGCCTGGCCGGCGGTGGGGTAGCGCCGCAGCGATGCGGGCGTAGCCGCCGAGGCTGACCAGCAGTCCCGACGATGCCGGAGGAAGAAGACGAGATTGAAGGTGGATGCCGCCATTGATATAAACCAATGGCTGTGGATGACACAATCATTTGTTGACCGTTGACAATGCCCATGAGGGCTTCACCTATTGGCCCACATGTCATCCGCAAAATGTGGCATATATTTAACCCATGTTTTCTAGAATGTATAGTCCATTTGTTGGCTGGGTGAACAAATAAATTCAAGGCCAATCAGGCCCATTTATATTTTCTAAGAAATCCCAGCCCATTTGTCTTCCTTGAAATACACGATTAGGTGGGCTCGTATATATATAATGTTATGCTAGAAGCAGCAATTAATATCAAAGAATAAACCGGAGAGGCATATATATATATATATATATATATATATATATTATATATATATATATATATATATATATATATAATTAAGAAATTAGTGTTATTGTCAAAATAAAATGAGCGCTGCTATTATTAAATTGGTCCTTAAAATCTTCGCAGCTTTTGTACGCAATCACCAGGATTTTCCTTGCCTCGTGAGTCAAAAACAACCAGGATTTTCTTGCCAACTTCCGTAAACATTTACTTTATAAGTTAATGACACGTGGATGTTTTTTAATGTATATATGTCTCTATAAAATATAATATAATAGTAATAATATAAAATATATAATGTGGTTAGAAGGGAAAACATAAATTGACACAACATTACTTTTATAAGAGACCTGCATTTTATACCCCAAGAGGGCATACTAACAAGTTCACACACAAATATAATAGAAAAGGTAAACATTCATATCAAACTCAGGTTCACAGACACGCTCATATTCATAGCCAACATTCACTATCAACAACTCAAAAGATTCATATATACACAAGCTCAAAGATATCTATGCATCCAAATGATTGATAGATCACACGACAATATTCATACATAATTCACAAAAGATTCAGATATACACATGTTCAAGATGTTTATGCATCCAAATGATTGAGATCACATCCAATATGATGCATGGAAGAACTTTAATTACCTAGGGTACATACTCGTAAATGGTGTTCAATCGGAGGTATTTCTAAAATTAGTTTGTACAAGTAAACTTCGAGTACATAAGAGGCAACATGCATAACTGAACTTTGCTTGTAGGTTTATCCTCAATAGTGGCCTCGCGTCGAGGAGGTTTGAGCAACTGGACACTACTTTCATCCAACTAGTTTATCGATCATCTTGGTCCCAGATCTCGCCAAAATTCTACATTGTAGACGAGAAAGGAGGCGTTGAGAAAATGAACCACCCAAATTTTTGTGCAGTTCAAATGAAATGGAGCATCCTTGGCTTGTAGACTAATTATGCCGATGAATATACGCCACAACCAACTTGTCCGAATCTTTAGACTCCATGCCATATAGTTCGCTACCATATGTGCCGATAACCAAAAGGCACAAGTTGGGACCCAAAGACTATGCTTTAGGCTATGCACCAAGCAATATTTTTATGCTCACTCCTAATACTGGAGTTTGACAATTGGTTGACGCTGTTGATACTTGAATGAATATAGGCACTTCTTGTCAACATTGATGCTTGTCCGAGTGAACTTTGGAGTACATAGCAGCATAAGTACCCGTCCATCTCGATCATTTTGTGCTTCTACCAAATCACCCGATGTAATGATTTGCCATGAAGTTCAGCTCCAAATTACTCCTTTATGAAATCGCAAACAGTAGCACAATACCAAATTACCAATACATATGACAGCACAATAATCAGGATAAAGACCAGTACCAACCTTGTGAGGTAGCATATCAACTACTATTTTGACTGAAGCCGAGATAAGCCAAGCGATCGACAAAGAAAGGAAGAAAGCAAGGAGATTAGCGATCGACAGGAAAGGACGGAAGTCACGAGGCAATGAAGCACCAAAGTTTTTGCAGTTCCACCAAAATCGAGCATCCTCATAAGCACATATATTGAGAGAGTGAGTAATAGTGGGACTAGTTGATGAAACATACACTAAAAAATAGAAGCACCCTCATTATCTTAATGGGTAAAGTTAGCAACATAGTAGTCTTGCTTAGAGAGAGGTATTAGTTTATTTAATCAGGCCAATTAGCTCAACTCAACACTCAAAGCATTGCCATTTATCATAGGTTGCAAAACTTAACGTGCAAAGATAAAGGAGTTTCTCATGAGTGAGTAATACAAATAGAGATGACAAGAAACTAATATGGATGAAGGCCTTAGGCCCGCATCAACTTGAGAAAAAAGCTTATTCATGTAGTCCCATAAGAGATGATAAAGCACTCACCCAATCACACAATAGTATATTTTTGTGCACTTCAAATGTATGGTTGAAATCTCTTGTTTACCAAAGGCTGAGATTATATCGAAGATTATCAAGAACTTCAAAGCAGAAAGAAGCACCGGCCGATACAGCCATTGTATTGTCTTGTGTAGTTCCACTAAAATGTATGATTGGCAAAACATGATCCTTGTTTGCACAAGAAGGAACAAGGTGAAACCTTCATTAGCTTAGTGAGAAAGGATAGGAAGACATTAGCATATTACTCAAAAAAGAGCATCAAATTCATGATGGACAATACGCAAAACATTGCCTCATTGAACCAATGGCAATAAATTGACATGCAAAACAATAGCACTATTATGTCATGACACTAATAATATTCCCTCCCTGCTCCACCACATGATTCACCTCCATAGACAAACATACACACGACATGATTCATCATAGGGTCCTACTAAAGATTTGTTTAACTCCAACACAGAAAATTAGGCAAAATAAATTAGTGGTACTTAAGTACTTTAATTAATTAAGTGAGACAATGTAAGTGGAAGGCCTCGAGGATCATCTCACATGTAAGGTAGTCGCTGTCGGAGCCCTTGAATGGCCTCGACTAAGGCCTCCGCTTCAGAAGATTGCCTTTGGCACTCATTCTTCTTCTTCTTCTTCTTCTTCTTCATGCCTTCTTTCTCCTCACCAGCTGGTGAAACCAAGTACATGATTGGCCTTCTAATTCAGAATTGGTTTTGTTAGTGAGGGAGTACAAGGTACTAGTAAAACAACATTATTTTCGCAAGGTGGAAAATAGAGATGAACACATGCATTAAATATCATTCTTACCTAAAGAAGGTTATGCCTAATATGGATGATGAGGATTGGAACACAATCTCCTTGTGCAGTTCCACCAAAATGAACCAACTGCTCCATTCGACATTCCAGCTTAAACAGCACAAAAGTCACTTTTAAGAAGAGTTTGTGCAGGCACCAAAAGGTCACAACAAAGAACTGTGTGAATTGATATCCCATTTGCACAAAAAGGCAAGAGGAAACAATCGAGTCTCAAACAATTACATGCAAAACATTTGGCTAAACTTATGGCTTATAACAAAGCATGGCTTCATTTTTACCAGTGACATTAGATTAAGAAAAGCTAGGCTGCACGTTTCTGTGTGTTTGGTGCAGGATTTTCAGGGAACATAATTCCTACGTATTCTTTTCCTTCAACAACCGCTCGAACACGGAAAGGTGAATAGTGTTTCAGGAAAGCTGGTCCGGTAGTACCGATTCCATAGGATTAGAAACATCCACACGTTGCTCATTTTTTGGTGGAACTCAGGCAGGCGCCGCTGCCATGCATTAGACAGGTTGTGTTTGTGGCGGAATAAAAAAATCAACCTATGTGGTATGTGAGGTGAGGACAAGAGTAGTCACCGGAGCTGAATAAACAAATAGCATCTCATACTGCCAAGCATGCTACTCTAAAAACAAATATGTACATTTCAGAGTCCATCCAACACATTCTCTTGAGAGTTTCCTCCGTTCGTTGTTCCATAGTTTTACACCTATTCTTTTCAGACTATTTCAGACCTATGTTTTCTGCCTTTATTCAACGGAGCCTAAATATTTGGTATAAGGCATGGGACAAGGTGCACCAAATCCAAAGACCATGTATGTAAACAGGGCATAAAGTGGTGATTCATAGTTTGTTGCCCCGAGAAACAAACATCCAAGAAACATATCCGGGTTGGTCCCATTTTGCTCACTCTAGCCACCTACTCCTCGTGTGGATAGCAAATCTAGTCCTGGTCATACCAACGTGCGCCGCTACCTATATTTCCTTTTGACCAAGAGACCGTTGGATGACCAGTCTATACTACTTTCACCCCTTTCCTTCCTGTTTGTACCTAGTCCGATGTACACCCCCACCCCACTTTATTTCTTGTTTAAGTATTCTTTCCTGCCCGATTACTGTCATCAAAATGGATGTGTAGAACTAAAATACATCTAGATACATCCATTTCAATGACAAGTATTTTCGGACGAAGGAGTACAAGATTCGACTCCATGAAGTAGCTTTACTCAACAATAGAAGAAAAAAAATGTGACGTTGGACCATCCGACGAGAGGGGCTTGAGAGGTAGAAAATGATGCACATGCAGCGAAAAGTCAAAGTAGAGCTAAGGCGGTTTGAACGAAGATATACCTGGTTGTCGGATGTGGATAGGTGGGCGGCGGAGGCCGGATCCGCCAACAAGCAACGACGGGGATCGGAGGACCTCCGCCAAGCGCCGCCAAAGATAACGGAAAGGCCCGGTAGTGGTCTCTCCTCGCTGTCAACGATGGTTTCAACGCTGCCCCTCCTCCCTTCATCGGCGGAGGGGGATACGCCCGATCAGAATCAGCGAGGATAGAAAGCCAAGTTTTGAAGGAGAAAGGTTACTACCCTATCTTGTTTAGATCTGAGAGGATGAGAGTTTGTGAATAGAGCAACCCTAGCAAGCAAGCGCGAGGTCCGCCTATATATACGAGGGTAGTTTTCCTTTTTCACCCATCAAAACAATCATTAAAATTGTGTACTACTACATGCCAAGTCGCGTTTTTTAGTTGTTGATTGTGTTTTGAGATAGCTACCGCTTGTTCCAAGTGGTGTTACGGTGCTGTGTCGCACTTTGTATCGCTCAAGTCTAGTACTACAAGTCCCTCCATTAAATGAACAACCACCCCTCGTAAAATTGTGAACAAGCCCACGCTAAAATTAGCGGAAACGGGTTGCCCCAACATGCATTATTATTTATATTTTCTACTCCTTCATATAAGTCTTTTTATTAGCCACACCTAAGACAAGAATTTTTTATTAGCAAAGAACCCACATGTCATAGACAAAAAATGTGGCAAGATTTTTAGGCAAGCCAAAGTGTGTCTAACAATTTGAGCAACTCAGTTAGGGTGTGGCAAGTGTGGGAAAATAATGTGGCAACATAAGACAAACATAGTCACAATCCAAACAGCTCGTAATTTTTGTGACATGCATGAAAATTTTGTTAGTTAAATTTATAGTCAAATTTGGCAAGGTGCATCAAATCAACACATGCAAGTATCAAAAGGAAAGTCACGCATGCATGCATGCGCTTGTACTCCTCCGCTTTCAAATATAAGTTTTAGAGATTGCAACAAGTGACTACATACATTAAGAATATGTCTACCCTACATAGGAAGTAGCCCATTTGAAATGTGTAAAAGACTTATATCGAAAAGGCTTTGATGTGTCAATACAATCAGCATAAGACCGAGAAATTTTATAACTACAACACCTCTCTCGCATGGATCGAGCCGGTGTTTGATCTGCACTCGCTTGTTGCATGACAGAGGCCAACCACCGTTGGGCCCACCCGCCATAAACGCAAAGCGTGGAGCAGAAGTAGAAGCTACACGCCATCCCTCCCGCACGAGGTGGACGGATGCAAGAAGTGGATTCGATATCGTGAAGTAGGAGTAACATCATTTTTCGCTTCAAGAGGCGAGACAAGCGCAACCTCGAACGTGGCGTTGCGTAACGCCGTTGCAGCGTTCCTTGAGTACTAGCCGCTCTGCATGAGACAAATTGCTATTGTTTAATAATTAAACTCCATCATCCATTGGTTGATACTCATTCTGCATAGGTCCACACGCTTAGCACCATTTCCTCGGGTCACCAATGTTTATTTTCTAATTAATAGCATTGCATGCAATGAACTAGCCATTGCAAGAAACAAGGTTGATATGTCAAGAAACAAGAAACAAGGTAGAAGTTAATGCACCGCGCCTAAGTGTTTTGGGACTATTTGTTTTTTAAGATGACTTACACCTAGACGAGTAGTATAGCCTTGTAAACCGAAAGGAGTATTTGCCTTTCTAGAGATCTCAACAAGTGACTAGACTACACCGCAGTGCAAGACTTCCCCCTTCCGTTTATAGGGCTCAAATCTCAAATCTCATGAACCAAGGCATTTTATGATTGGAGGAATGTACTCAGATTTTACAAAACTACCCTAATTAAACTTATGCATTAATTATGAGTTCTCTATTTCCCATCATGGGAAGATTATTGTGAAGACAAACACCATTTTCACATCTTCCTGTCCAACTTACGTGTAAGTGCTATTATTCATGGTTATTATTTTCCTGTTTCTGCTGATTGAACACATCAATGATTTACATTACATTGTTGTAACTAGGCGAGGGTCAATCTGGATAGTCATGACGAGCAAAGCTTGCTTGTGCTTTTCAAGGAAGCATTGCAGCAAAGATCGGTGTTACCCGAGGAAATCACACTTTGATGGCAAGTCTATAAACGAATTTCCGTGAAGTCTCCTGCTAAATTTAGAAGACATTGAATGGAAAACCTTGTTATGCATCGTCTCGCTCCTGTGATGAGGTAATCGTATGAAATCACATGACAATTTGAACTTCTACTTTTCCGCATGTGCCTTACGGATCTTTTTGCAGGAAATCTGCTCAAGAAGAATTCGGTTTGACAAGAACGACAGGATATCGCAAATATGCTGCCCGCTGCTTTGCTCTTGTTAGTACCGTTGTCCTCAGATCACTGTATTTGCATACATACCGGTTCATTATGTGACAGCAGATGCATGATAGCTTGCTTATCAATTGTTCGCCCAAATTATCTGATCTGTATGAATGGTTACATTAGTGTAGAATATATCCAATGCCAATGTTTTTTAGCTCGCATTGTTCTTGTAAGTACATGCTGTCCTTTATTAGTGTACTTATAATGATGTAGTTGTTCATGTACCATCACCTGCAGCTTATTTTCCTTTGTCCTCCATTTTCTACACATCGATCTATATTTACTCTACCATAAGGTTGGTACTGAAGAAGTTTAGCTGCATTGCTCTTGGTTGTACCTTTTGCCTCGATCGCTGCACTTACATTTATAGCTACTTGGTTATGTAGCATCACTCTTCATCTTATCTTAAATATTCTCCATTTTTTCAGATATTATCACATCTATATTTACTCTTAACAAAATGTAGAATAAAGGCAATGCTTTTGAAGAAGATTATGTGGTAAACTTTGAATTGCCCCCATCAAGATGGACAAGGCCTTTATAGAGCCTGCTTCACCAATAATGTAAGTTTGTCCATCTCAAGCCTTCAAACTTTGTTGTATATATTTGGTTAGGCATGACTGCAAAACTGTTTATTTTTGGTGTTTGCATCAAATTGCTTGTTTAAAGTTTATTATGTAGTTCATAAACAAAAGTTTGTCTTTCTCAATTTAAGTTTTCAGTTGTACAACCAAGTTCCTTCTTCATACCATGTAAATTAAACTATACAGTAGCAAGTGATCTTCTTTGCACGCATGTATGCTTCGTTCTTCATCCGTAATCCAAAGGGTGTGGTGAATCTACCCACTACACACAATGTCATATTCTGCAATGTCTTAACTATGAACAATGTCATATCATTCTACTATTATTTAAACCGCCTCTTTATTTGCCAATCTAAATGGTATAAATTGACAACACACTAACCATTGATACTTATGAGTTCTTGATCAGAATCCAATGGTGTCGTGAAGCTGCCAACCCTTCACAATGTCATTTCCGCCATGTCTTGACCTGAACAATACCATATTGTGTTAATGCAATTTTAAATCGGTCACTTTATTCATCAAGAAGAAATGTGATGAATTGTCAAGACCGATACTTTTATGTGCAAAACCTGTCATCCTTCGCTTGTTTATCTTTCAGAGTGAGGAAGATATAAGTGTTGAACAAGCGTAGCCTCATCATCTTGCTTTCACCGCTTATGCTTGCAAGCCAAAAGGCTAACCTTTCTTGAACTCTATTGAAGTCTGTCGGTTTTGTATATTATTTTGTCGGCGTGTTTATTTGCAATCGGTGGTGATCTTTGATGCCCAAAGTTGTAATCTTGTCTCGCTTGTGCTTTATTATCATAGTGGCGAACTTTGATGCCCAAAGTGGATGTAATATGCCGTAATTTTTTATTGTATAGTCTAGGTTTTTTCTTATTCACGATGATGCAGTTATTTTACCGTATATATATCATGTCTTCGTAGTAAACCGCCAAACCGTAAAATTACGGTACATAATTGAGCGCCATGCAATCACGATGTAGGTTGGGCCTCAAACGCGTCAACAGCTCACGGCCGGCAAGAGTCTTGAATGAACCCCGACCCATGATTGTGCGAATCAAATCACGGGCTTTTAACAGCCAAAATTGTCTCGGTCCTTGTTTGGCCCAATCGACATCGGCGAGCAAGGCCGGATGCAAACCGGTCGTAGTTAGGCCCAACTATATGACGGGCTTTTAACAGCCGAAATTAAAATAGGGCTGAATGTTAAACGGCCCTTAACAGCCAAAACTAATATCGGTCAATTACTAAGTGGGCCTTTTAGCAAGTGGGCCCAAAAGCATAGTGTCCAGCTTGACGGCTGAATCGATATGGGCCATAATTGAGCCCAAAGCCTCTTAAAGGGTCGACTTGATCCGGGCCATAATTTGGCCGTAACGTGGTAGGGTTTTAATGGGCCGGATCTCATATGGGCCACTATTAGGCCCGGAGCGTGGCAGGCCATTAATGGACCGGATCAAATATGGGCCAGCATTTGGCCCAAAACATGGCAGCGCTAATGGGCCGCCTACTAGGGTCCTCAAAATCTTAGGGCTTACAATGGGCCGCCCATTAATGTCGGCGAAATCTGTGGGCTTTTAGCTAGGCCGCCCATTATGATCCGCAAGAATCTTGTGGGTTTTACCTGGCTGGCCCATTATGGCACACAAAAATCTTGTGGGTTTTACCGGTCGCCCATTATGGCCCGCAAAATCTTGTGGGCTCTTTAGTGGGCCAGCCCATTATGGTCCGCAAAATCTCGTGGCCTTTAGTCGGGCCGCCCATTATGGTCCGCAAAATCTTGTGGGTTTTCAGCTGGGCCGCCCATTTAAACTTGATGGGCCGGCGACGTGTCAACATATCATAGGCGTCCTCGCCCATTGGATGAGTGACACCGTGCCAACGCGACCGACACGGTCTCCTCCACCAATGATGATTTAGACGGAAAATCCCCATTGGTCGAGGTCGTTAACGGTTATCGGATCCAAAACCCACCTAATAGCTTAACGACGTTCGCTATGGTGGATGGCACGGTCGGTCACCCTTGACGAAAGCACTTCGGACACGCGATTTATCGTCGGAAGTGGACACTCCGTGATGATAATTTTGGTAATGTCATGGAACATTTTACAACATCCTGTATGACTATCTTGATTCGCATAAATTTGTCATGGATGTACATGCATGACAAAAACGGACCATCGTGACAAAACGATCATCACGTGTTTTTTGTGTTAACACTGAAGAATGTCCACCGCTGTCATCCCGAGGACTTATTTCTAATCCGAGTGGTTTCTTGTTCAAGAGTGACTTTCCCGCCGAATGGAATTGGGATATCCGGGGGTTGAAGGGAGTGGATTGCACCTTGGGAACTTAGTCGCTTTTCTTCTTGTGCTTTGAATGTCTTGACCTAGGGGGTCCTTGGTAGGTTGTCGTCAGCCTATGACCCACCCAGGTACATGTCATCGCTAATGACCCGGCCTCACATCCGCATGCATGCAACCGCTTTAAATTATTCAAAAGACCATACAAAGTAATACCCAAGGTCTGAATCCACCATTTTTAGAGAAAAGATGCAGAGCCCAAGAAGGGCGCTAGACTAGTCCAACTTTGAATTAACAAAGCAATCAATCGTCGAGAAAATCCCAGAGTACATCAAAGAACAAGAACAAAAAGCAGAATATAGGAGGCCGAAAGACCATCGAGCTCAAACACTTCGCGGGAAGGATATACAATGGAGAACACCCAAGAGGTTGAGGTCCTCGGAACTACACCCGGGCGGAAGCAATGCCGCTCAAGAGGAGTGAAGATGCACTACATGGTCCGCCGTCAGAACTAAGGGCCTTGGCACACATCCATCCAAACTCCATTCTTCAAGGAGGCCACAACCTCCTCACTTGGATCAGAAGGCACCGCACCGTCAAGAACAAAATTCTCCGACATGAATGGACGCCGCCGAAACCTCAAGAGCGCCGAGCACCAAACGGCCGACGAGGCTCATCCAAAGCAGAGCAAGCCACCTCCCAAGGTTAACGGCGAGGAAAAGCGAGGTTGATGAAAGAGGGCACGCCATCATTGCCACCAACCCCAAAAGCACCCGCCAATCCCCCGGCGACCCGGGTCACGGCGCCAAAGATGCCGCCCTGCCCATCGGAGTTAGGTTTTCACCGAGAAGCTAGATGATGGGGGGAAGGGCAACCTGAAGAGCCCCATGAAGAAATCGACGCCCACGGGCGCCGTTATCGGCCCGCCGGCCGGAGCGACCAGGATTTCCAATCCGGATCCAAACCGAGTCGCTTCATCCCGGATGGGCCACGCACACTTGGGACCATCGCAGGAGAAACGTGACCGAAAGGAAGATCCACCGACCGCACCGCCACCGCGTGGCAGCCACACGAGGCCCCCCAGCCGAGATCCTCCCACCCGACCAGATTAAGACAACGCCAACCCCACGCATGCCGCAGGAGAGGGGCTGAGGGAGTTCCGACTAACCAATAAACATCATCATCCCGACTCCAAGACTATGAAGATAGAAGATTGAAGACTTCGCCCCGGTCCGATGGGACTTTCCCTTGGCGGAAGGCAAGCTTGGGCGAATTGTAGATCTCCTACTATTTAAATTTAAAATATCCGGTCTTATAAACCAGGGTTTTGTCCGGGTCCCTTACCATGGCTAGCCTAGGGACCCTTACCGAGATCCCCTTTTTAACACACATTCTTTAATTGAGAGTTTTTCCTCCACAAGAGGGCCCAACTCGTAAAAATCGGCCCTTGTCCCACCTCCGCTTAGACGCCACGGGCCCCTACCCGAGACCCTGGTTTTGAACCAATTTGTTTCATTGAAAGTTTCCGGTCGCCCCGTGGATGCCCCCTCTCGCCTTTAAAGATGAACATTCCAAGGACCTTTTTACCCCGATTCTTGCTAGGTGGTTTTCTTTACCGCCATCCGCCATCACCCCCGATGACCTCTCGAGTCATCGAAACCAATTCCGTGTTAGTTCGAACTTGTCGAAACGTTAGATCCGATCGAGCTCTCCTCCATAAAGAGCTTTGGATCGCATCGCTGCCCCGGGAGTCGCCACAGATTACGACCGATCGGGCCTAAAACCGATCCGAGAGAAAAGGCTACCCATCATGTTGTTGTGATAGAGCAGCAATGCGGCGATTCTTCTTGTATCTTAAGGACTAGTTAGTTCGGATTCCCGATCCCTCCATGCCGGATTCCCGCAGAGGGACGGACGTCGATCAAGCCCTCAACTTAAAGTCAGCGGGTTGGACCATTGGATAACACTCAAAATCCAAACTTCCAAGTTCGAAACTTCGGCCCTTGAGTCCTGAATTGGCAGGGTTCCGGATCTAGTTCCACCCGCCCACCCAAACATTAGCGATCTCTCTCCGAATTCGCAAGAGCCCGCCAAACAAAGACATCATTATCGGGCCGATTCCTCCCGGTTAAGAACAGGATAAAGGACGCCAAGAGGAGGACGAATCCCAATTTTCCGCAATAATTGCACGGACAAGGGAATCCTAAACGCCATAAGTCGTCTTAAATTACACGCTTTCGATTGGTGACCATAGTACAAAAGTACGGCATGGAGAGCCTCGAAAACCGAAAGTAAATTTTGGGATAATCCGCCCCAATACATCCCTTAGTCCAAACAAAAGGGTGCATCATTATCAAGCACCCGGTTGAATACCAAAAACCAAAACCCCTAAAGGGTAAGGAACGATCGAGGGTTGGCTCAACGGACCTCGCAAAATCCACAAGACGGAGGGCGCCACCAACACACACCTTCGAAGGGTTGATACTACGGCAGGGCCAAAAGTGGCGAGGCTTTTTAGCCCCGGCAACCAACCCAAAAGATCAAGACGGTATTAAAGTTTCGAGACTTTCGTGATCAAATAACATGCGAAACGAATAACCCAGCCTCGCCAAGTCTACCAAGTAGCAACAACAAATCCATGGAGCGACACGGCTATCACCTTCAACGCCAATATTAACCTAAATTCAACAGCTAGAGCACCCATTGGTCCTCAATCCGATAGTGGACGGTTTTCGCCTTTACTAAGGTACTATGGATGGGGCAAGGGATTAAACCTCATCTATGAGGAAACCCTTCAAAATGGAAATTGACCGAGCCGATTGAGCGAAGCAAAGACAACCTTCGGGGATAATCCCGTCGAGAAGTACGCCTTGAGGAAAAATCACACTAGATGTAGTGTTCGCCCACCGGACAATTACAGGTCCGAGGAGGTCACGCTTCAAGTGGCCCCATTCGCAGCGGATATCACGCTTTGTTAGGGCGAGAGGCATTCACAATCTTCCAAGCTATACCCCACTACAGGTACATGAAGCTCAAAATGCCCGACCCAATGGGATAATCACTCGCCAAGGATCCAGAACGCACTGACCAGGCTGAAAATAAGACAGCCAGACCGCCCTAGAGGCATTGTCCGAAGCTCCTAGCGGCAGAGGAACTAACTATGTTGCACTCCACGGTGGATAGGGACGACGTGATACTCGATAAGAGGTCCAAATCCACCTCTTTAAAACCAAAGAACGAGATAGTCAAATTTCAGGTCCATCCAACGGACTCCCACAAAGATGGCCTCCATGGGGCACAATTAAGTCCTGATGTCGAAGTCAAGACTATGAGAATTCCTTCGAAAATTGGGACATTTTTGCCTCGCACCTTCGACATGCCAGAATCCCACGCAGTCGGGCAGAGCACAGCCTAAATATCCTAAAAGGATTCAAGCCACCAAACAAGCTCTTCGGCGATTTTCTCGAGCCCAAAAGACAGGCAATGGGAGAAGAGCTAGCTAAACTCTTAGAAGCCGGATTCATCGTAGATATAAAGCATCCGGACTGGCTAGCCAATCTAGTAATGGTACCAAAAAGGACAAACTCTGCTCATACGATTTTAAAGACCTTAATAAGGCTCTGTCCAAAGGACCTTTCTCCCTCGATCGACTTAAATCATCGATGCTACCGCAGGGCACGATTCATTGTGCTTCCTCGACGATACTCCGGATACCATCAAATCAAGATGGCGGAGAAAGACCAGGCCGCAACGGCATTCATTATCCATATGGGCCATTCTGCTTCAACACAATGCCCTTCGACTCTAAAACGCCGCGCAATATATCAGCGATGATTCAAACATGTCCGCTACCAGATAGGCAAAACAGAGAGGCATACGACGATGTGGTCGCCAAGACCAAACATGTCGGAACTCTAGTAGAAGACTTGAGGGTGACATCGACAACCTCCGAGCATATGACATTAAGCTCAATCCGAAAATGCGCTTCGCGCATCACCGAAAGCTCTTGGGCTTCATTGTATCCGTAGAGGAATTGAAGCAAACCCGCTAAAATCGAGCTCACACAATTGATATTCCAAAAGACCTCAAGCAGATAAAAACTAACCGGATGCGAGCGGCATTAAGTTGCTTCATCTCCTGCTTGGGAGAAAAGGCTCGCTCTCTACCGCCTCCCTCAAGACCAACATTTCAATGGACGGATGCTGCCAAACCGACTCAAAGAAATAAAGGCCATACGGCAACAAATTGCTGCCGCTACCAACCCGGGCGAACCTATGTTATTATATATACCGCAACACATCAAGTTGCTAAGGTGCTCGCGTTGAACGAGAAATGTATAGCACAAATTCTCTTCAAAACCAGGTACTACGATCCACCGCTCTAACTCCATGCAAATCCCGCACCCACATTATCAAAAGATAGCGATGAGGTGTTCATGGCATCCCGAAGTGCGACACTACTTTCAAGAGTGTTCAATAACGGTGGCCTCCGAATTACCTCTCAACGATATTATAAACAATCGCGACGAACGGCAGGATTGCAAATGGTCTATCGAGCTCTTACCATTTGACATAACCTACAAACCACGGCGAAGCTATAAAGTCGCAGGTTCGCTGACTTCTCGCCGAATGGACCAAGTCAACTCCCTAAAGAGTACGGCGCAGATCTAACCGGATCATGCATTTCGACGATCCAAAATGTTGGCTGGCTTGGGGTCGTGCCCGACGCCCCAACCGAGACACAATCCAATACGCATTTCAAATAATGTACATGGACTCCAACAACGCAGCAACTACGAGGCCCTTCTACATGGCCTCCGGATGGCAATCTCCATGGGCATTCAACGCCTAGAGGTGCGCGATTCAAACTCGCTATATCCCAAGTAAATGGAGACTTTGACGCCTAAAGATCCAAAATGGCAGCTAATCGCAACGCCGCCCTAAAATGTCACCGGTTCAAGGACTAGAATTCCACCATGTAGCCCGGATAATAACCAAGCAACAGACGTGTTAGCACGATCGGCGCAAACGAGACGCCGCCCCTCCAAACATCTTTCCGAACGGCTTTCAAGCCATCCAGATATGGGAAGAGGAGTCCGAAATAAAATCCGGAGCCACAGCATCACCTAAATCGCACCATTCTCGACACAATCGGGCTCAGCCAACGAAATAACACCTTCAGCTCACTAAATAATGGCAGTAATTGCCCCTGCGGATGTAACCATTCTCGCCTACTTAATGCGGCAGGAACTTCCAAGACCAAAATGAGGCCCGCTGCATAGTTCGGTGATCTAAAGCCTACAAGGTCCATGAGGGAGAACTTTATAAGAAAAGCACAACCGAGTCCTTCAAAGGTGTATCTCAAGAGGAAGGGCGAAATCTCCCGGCTGAAATTCACGCCGACCGGGCGGGCACCACGCCAGCCCGGCCCTTGTAGGCAAGGCCTTCCGACAGGATTTTATTGGGACAGCCCGGGCAATGCTAGGATTTAGTCCAACGATGCGCCGTTGCCGCCTTTTGCTAATCGAGTAATGCCACCCACCCCTCAAAACTATACCCATTACCGGCCGTCATGTCCGGGGCTTGAATGGTTGGACCCTTAAAGGGGGAACCCACAAGCACAAATACTTATTGGTCATGGTGGACAAATTCACCAAATGGATTGAGGCGCCGTTAAAACGAGAATCCGGACCGGTGATAGACTTCATATCCGGGTAGTACACCCTTTCCCCCACAAAGATCATCACCGATAACGCACAACTTCACGGCCGACGAGGTTAAACTCGTGCAAAACATGGGCATTAAGCTCGAACGCTCACCATCACCCCAAACTAACTCAAGTCGAGCAGCAAATGGTCTAATCATGAGCGGCATCAAACCGCATTAGTGCGGTCCTCAAGGAATCTAACACGACCGGTAGAGGAGCTCGACCATGGGGCTGCGGACCACGCCAAACCAACTACGGATTCACACCATTTTTCATGGTATACGGCGCAGAGGCGTCGCCCCCATATAATTCATGACTCACCCCAAGCGCATGTACGAAGAAAGAGAAGCCGAGTTGATCGGCAGGACAGTTTGGACGCTTTAGAGGAGGAGCGGACGTGGCAAAGGCTCGTCCGATTTTATCGCAGAGGTCAAGATATCAAAGAGAAGTACGGGCCAAAACTTACAATGTTGGGAACTTGTTCTACGCCCGGACAAGAAAAAGGACAAACTTAAGCCCAAGTGGAAGGTCCTTCATCATCACCAAGTCCTGACCGGCGGAGCATACCCCACGTAACGATCCGAAACCGACTCGAAACCCATGGAACGCAGCCCGCCTCCAAGATTCTACGCCGCCGACCGGGTTCGCCTCACTCCCCGCCCACCCCTTTTTTACCGCCCTCGCCCTCCTCCTTCTTCCCACTTTTTTTTCAATAACTTTTATGGGCTGAGGCGCTTTGTTCGACACACTTGATGTGCCCCGCACTCATTTATGGGGCTTTTTAATGAAGTTTATTCATAGGGCTTCATGCCCAATACATGTGTCATATTCCGCATGTACCTTTATTCACCATTATATGCATCGATATGACTTAAGTTTTGGCCAAGCTGGGTTGTTCGCCCGCTTACCCCTACGCCCCGATTGTTCGGCTAGGAGGTAAAGGAGCACCTTGCGATTGTTACCGCGGTCACCGGATGTGTACCTCGACCGGGTGAAGCCGAAGCTAGCGTTTAAGAGAATATTCGCGGTGACTTGAAAGATGATTTATTATTACTTATTTATCTGCCCCCATGCTTTTTTTCATTTTCGAGTCCGCATTGCACTTTAGGGCATGCCTCCTGTGGAAAGGAACCCTTAACGGAACTATTCTCCCGAAGATGTTTTTACTAACCATGTAATATAACATAACTAGTTGGGCACTTGTCCGATAAAGCAATTATGACCCCGACGCCTTTGTCTCCATGCATGCCCCTGTTTTTATAACCGTAAGGGTATTCGACACACTCCGACTGTTGGGTCCCGAGGTTGAAGCTAAACGGTCCGCAAAGACAAACGATCTACAATCCGCTAGAAGGCATTTTACATGTCATTTCAAATTACATCGCAAACCGATCGATTGTACTCCTCCTCAATCCCATCTAACAGCTGTCTAATTTAAATCCGTTGGAATATTTCGCGCCGTTCTACTTGGCCGCACATCAAGCTCACAGGATCTCTTCCCATCAGCCCCGCAGGTCCGACTCGCCATGTGGTTTGGGTCAGACTGTAACGGTCTTCACCATGGCCCAGCCTCCCGGCGCTCGACGGCAAGCCGATATCTTCCACAAACGGAGGCGCCGCCTGCTCCCTCAAGCTTCTCAACAAGCCCACCAAGGCCCCGTAGGGAGACGGATGGCCATAAAGCATGAACGACGCCACTCATCGTAACACGCTCGAGCAATTGCACTAGCTCGGAAGTTGGTCACCCGCTGACTCAGTCATTCTCCAGGCGCACCTGTGAGCACACCTAAAGACATATTTTTGTCAATCGACTTCCGCAATTCTTCTTTTTCAAAGGAATTTGTTCAAGCACTTATTATAAATGCCGCAAAGCCTTGATTCTCCTTCACGGAGCTGCATACTGGGCCCAACACCTTTCAGCTCTTCTCCTGCTGGTGTGGGCATCTTGGAGCTTGTTTCTCTCCCGCTGACCTTCATAAGCACCTCTCGCCGCCTTTAGCGACGCAGAGTGTTGCTTGTCCGGATCTAGTCCGCCACCCTGCAATATTATTGTCGATTCACGCCACACTTTGCTAAATAATTATCTTTTCAAAGTACGCCTTACCAGCGGGGTCTCGTGGTTCCCTCGGGCCAAGGCGGCCTCAAGTTGGGCCTTGCACCTTGGAGCCCCGGGACAGATGGGTATTCTTCTCCGAAGACCAGATAATAATTGATCCTTAAATCAGTTATTTCAACTATTTTAAGTCTCGGCACGCATATATAACTATTAAAATTACTTACCCGTATGTTCACATACCGCCCGTGGCTCGTTAACCCATCTTGAGCGGCACGGAGGTGCTGCTTCCGCTTTAAAGGCATTTAACGCCCGGGAGAAACACGGTCACGAAGAACTGTCCGGCGACGCCTGTGATTCATGGCGCCTCCACCTCGCACGGTGGCGGACAACCTGTCGGGCATCCTCCGCGAGGAGCGTCCGCTCACGCCTTTGTATTCGCTTTCCTCCCGGACCATGCGTTGAGCATGGCCGGCGGAGGCTTGATTGGCAACCTCTCCGACACCGTCCGCCGAAGCGCTTTTCCGGAAAAGTTATGAGCATTAATATACCTCCTAGGGATCCTTCCTTAAAATAGCGGTGTCGCATCGCGGCGACGCTTCGTCGCCCTTTCTTCCTCCTGCCGGGCCGGACTGACCTTGTTGTCCCGCCCCGGGGTTCGCTTCCCACCTTAAAGGCACCTCCGCGATGCACCATCAAGATGGGATGGTCAGAATTGAGCGCGATCAAATGATGGTGTCAAGACCTGGTCAGTCACCGGGAGGCCGGAACAAACGGGTAGTCACCGTAATGGCTACTAGGGCATTGTCTATGCTACATTGGTGGAACACCCGCCAATCAGCTCCACTTTATGTCCGGATCCTCTTCGAGGTCGGATCAAGGATCGCCCGGATCCTCGGCGTGGAGCTAGGCTTCAGATGCCCTCCACGCCCCGAAGCTCCCGCCGAAATCCAGAGTAAGATACTTGACTTTAAAAGTATGGATCGGTAGATGAACATCCGCTACCCAGCTCCAGGGTTATTCATAGAAAATCCATTCAACGGATTCTTGCGGAGGAAGTCCTCCTCCTCCCTTGTACAAGCCGGAAGATCTTTGCCGATCGGCCGAGCCGGCCCTTTGCGGCCATGACGGTGGCATCGCTTTCCCCGCTGAAATCCCACATAGGGTGGCCCCTATATTGAGTGGCTGCACCCGTGATAATGCACGTGGCCATGACTCCAATCATGGTCAATCCGGGGGCCAAGAACTCAATCCGCCCATCGATAATGGACGCCCTATCATCTTCCCCTGAGGGCTCCGGGCGCCAACTCAGCGCTTTTTCAAGGGAGCATTGTTGAACTCCGGAGGCCGATCCGGACGGATCCGAGAGGGCGCCCTCCATGTAGAACCATTCAAGGCCACCGGACGCTCTTCGGGTGCCGGATAGATATCCGTCCCGCGATGCGCCTATTTCGCCCGCCACTTGATATATCGATTTCATGAGAACGGGTACAGACAAAAAATCTCTTCCACAGGCAAAATGGGGCCGATGCCCAAGAACAGCTCCAAAAAGCACGAAGCCCGATGTGCAAAATGGAGGCGGGCGGAGGTGGTGAAGTTGGAGTCCAGAGAACTCTAGGAGCCCCGGAGAAACGGATATGGGAAATCCGAGTCCCCTTATTAGATAGGGGACAAAGCATACCCGGCCCCTTTGAAGGTTGGGGACGCCCGCCTGCTTTCCACCCTTGTAGGTGGCTAGTCCGCTAACTGAACCATGAAAGCTGGGGAAGATATCCTCGGTTCGAGTACCACTAGCTCTGTGGAACGAGCATCTCCCAATCTCCGGCTTAGGGCTGGGAGGCGGAGAGGAGCCGCCCGGCTATCCATGATGGAATGGATTGCCGAGGGCTTAATGAGAACTTGCGGATGGAGGATGGTGTAGCTGGATCTAGATCCTCGCCTCTTATAGGCGGCTGCTCACGCGGCTAGGGGTAAATGTAAAATATCCCAGCCCTTCGTGATTGACACACGTGGAAGAAGGCCATTATTGGCGAGAGCCAAGGAGCCAACATTTGTAAAGAAGCCGACACTATTCGACGGAACATGAAGATTGAAGGAGAACCCTTTGCAACGCCGAAGACAATATACGACCGACTCGCTGTCCAAGCCCGGTTCGGGGCTACCGAGGGAGTTCCGGACTAGGGTGTCCGGATAGTCAACTATCATCATCGGCCGGACTCCAAGACTATGAAGATAGAAGATTGAAGACTTCGTCCCGTGTCCCGGATGGGACTTTCCTTGGGAAGGCAAGCTTCATAGGATATGTAGATCTCCTACTATTGTAACCGACTGGTAACCCTAACCCTATCCGCTGTCTATATAAACTGGAGGGTTTTAGTCCAAGGACTAACAACAATCATACCATAGGTTAGCTTCTAGGGTTTAGCCCTTTGATCTCGTGGTAGATCCACCTGTAAACACATCATCAATATTAATAAGCAGGACGTAGGGTTTTACCTCCATCAAGAGGGCCCAACTCGGGTAAAACATCGGTCCCTTGTCTCCGTTACCATCCGCCTTAGACGCACAGTGGGACCCCTACCCGAGATCCGCCGTTTTGACACCGACAGGGTTTCACCAAGGGCTACCAGATCCTTGGCCTCCTCAAGAGAATTGGGAGCAAGCCGCCAAGGCCCCTCGGCCACCGAGCCTTGCCGCGGCAGCTGCAGGCAGGTGATGGGCGGAGAGGGAGAGGGTAACACCCGAGGGGATTCGCCTTTGAGACGCCTGCTAGGGGTGGCTCGGGAGGAGGGGCATTTTTTTGAAATGGAACACAGCCAAGTCTGCCACCATCTTGAGAACATTCCCACCAAACCACTTG